>PVJL010009976.1:12857-53000 GCA_004026885.1 Lyroderma lyra | reverse complement strand
GTCCGTCTCTGCTCCCTTCCCTCTCCCCGACTCGCCCCTTTCACGCCAGCCTTCAGGTTTACTTGCGATTTGTGGATTTCTCAGCAGCCGGTTTGTCACTCAGGGTCCGCTTTCTTGGCTCCTGGACGGCCGTTCAATTGTGTTTTCTGGGAGAGGCTTTAGGAACCTCCTCTCCAGTCGCCATCTTGTCTTCTCTCCCTGTTTTAATTTTTTGTACTACACCTATCTTGCTTTCTTACATGAACTTGGAATTTTATTGTTAAATTTATTGGGGTGACATTGGTAAGTAAAAGTCACATAGGCTGCAGGTGTAGAGTTCTACAATACATGATCTACGTGTTGCGTTATGTGTGCATTACCCAGAGTCAGTTCTCTTTCCATCACCATACATTTGAGACCCTGCCCCTTCTCTCCTACCCCCACCCCCCATACCTTCAGATAAACACTAACTACTAAATTATTGTGTCCATGAGTTTTTATTTCTATGTTGCTTTTAGCTTTATGTTGCATATATGAGTGAAATCATATGGTTCTTAGTCTTTTCTGTCTGGCTTAATTTACTTTGCATGATGGTCTCAAGATCCATCCATTTTGCGATAAATGACTCTATTACATTTTTTCTTATGACTAAGTAATATTCCATTGTGCATATGTACCACAGCTTCTTTATCCAAACATCTATCAAAGGACACTTTGGCTGTTTTCATGACTTGGCCACCATGAATAGTGCTGCAATGAACACTGAGGTACATATGTCTCTGTGTACTAAGATTTTCAAATTTTGTGGGTAGATACCCAGAAGTGGAATTGCCAGGTCATACAGTAACTCAGTTCTTAGTTTTTTGAGGCACCTCCATACTGTTGATCATCGTGATTGTACCAGTTTACATTTCCACCAACAGTGTATGAAAGTTCCTTTTCCTCTACACCCTCTCCAACACTTGTTATCCCTTGTCTTGTTGATTATAGCTATTCTAACATGTGTGAAGTGATATCTCATTGTGGGTTTGATTTGTTTTTCCCTAATAGCTAGCGAAGTTGAACATTTTTTCATATATCTATTGGCCCTTTGTATGTCTTCCTGGGAGAGGTGTCTGTATAGGACCTCTGCCCATTTTTTAATTGGATTGTTTTGTTGTTATTGTTGTTGTTGTTGAGTTGTACAGGTTCTTTATATATTTTAGATATTAGCCCCTCATCAGAGGCATTGTTTGCAAATATATTCTCGCATTCGTTTCATTGTCTCTTTGCTTTGTTGATTGTTTATTTTGCTCTGCAGAAGCTTTTTTAGTATAATGTAATCCCGTTCATTTATTTTTGCTTTTATTTTCCTTGCCTTCAAGGTTAGGTTCATAAAGTCCTCCCTAAACCCAAGGTCTGTAAGTTTAGTACCAATGTTTTCTTTTACACAGCTTATTATTTCAGGTCTTATATGGAGCTCTTTAATTCATTTTGAGTTAATTTTGGTATATGGTGACAGTTCACAATTCAGATTCATTCTTTTGCATGTGGTTTTCCAATTTTCCCAACACTATTTACTGAAAAGCATTTCTTTTCCCATTGTATATTTTTCACTTCTTTGTTAAAAATTACCTGTCCATATATTTGTAAGTTTATTTCTGGGTTTTCAATTATGTTCCATTAGTCTGTGTGTCTGTTTTTCTGCCAATACCAAGCTGTCTTGATTATTGATGCTTTGTACTATAGATTGAAATTGAGGAGTGTGATGCCTTCCAGCCTTATTCTTTTTATATAGAAATGCTTTGGTGACTCAGGGTCTTTTGTGGTTTCATAGGAATCTGATGATTCTTTTATCTATTTCTTGAAAGAATGTCTGTGGGGATTTTGATGGGAATTGCATTAAATCTGTCTATTGTTTTCGGTAATATGGCCATTTAAACTATGTTCATTCTTCTAATCCATGAACATGAAATATTTTTCCATTTCTTTGTGTCTTCTTCAATTTCTTTTAGTAATGTCCTATAGCTTTCAGTGAATAAGTCCTTCACGTTCTTTGTTAAGTTTATTCCTAGGCATTTGATTCTTTTCGTTGCAATCACAAAAGGTATTATTAGTCTCATTTATTTTTCTGAAGTTTCATTGTTGATATATAGAATTGCAATTCATTTTTTTACAATGATTTTTGTCCTGGGACTTTACTGTATTTGGTTATTATTTCTAATATTTTTTTCTTGGACTCTTAAGAATTTTCTATACAAAGAATTCTATGATCTGCGAACAGTGACAATTTAACTTCTCTCCCAATTTGGATGCCTTTTATTCTTTCTCTTGCCTGATTTCTCATGCTAGAACCTCCAGTACTATATTGAATAGCAGTGGTGAGAGGGGGCATCCCTATCTTGTTCCTGATTGTAGGAGAATAGGCTTAAGTTTTACCCCATTCAGTATGACATTAGCTGAGAGTTTGTCATATATGGCCTTTATTATGTTGAGGTACTTTCCTTCTATATCCATTGTATTCAGTGTGTTGATCATAAATGGATGTTGTATCTTGTCAAATGCTTTTTCTGGTTTAATTGATAAAATAATATGATTTTTATCTTTTAGATGTTTATGTGGTGTATCACATTGTTGATTTGTGTATGTTAAATTGTGCTTGTGCCCCTGGGATGAATCCCACTTGATCATGGTGTATAATCTTTTCAGTGCATTGTTGTATTCTATTTGCTAGTATTTGTTTAAGATTTTTGCATCTATGCTCATTATAGATATTGGTGTATACTTTCCTTTTTGTGTGTGTTATCCTTACCATGTTTTGATATTAGGAGAATATTGGCCTCATACAATGAGATGAAAATCATTGCCTCTTCTCCATTTTTAAAGAAGATTTTTGAGGAGCATTGGCATTAATTCCTCTTTGAATGTTTCATAAATCTTGTTGGTGAGGGCATCTGGTCCTGCACTTTTGCTTTTGAGATTTTTTTTTTAATGTTTCAATTTCCTTACTGTTTTTTGGTCTATTTAAATTATCCAGTTCAGTCTATGTAAACTATATGTTTCCAGAAACTTGCCCATTTCTTCTAAGTTTTTCAGTTTGGTGGCATAAAGCTGTTCATAATATTTTCTTATGATCCTTTTTATTTCTGTGATATTAGTTATACTTTCTCTCCTTTCATTTCTAATTTTGGTTATTTGTGTCTTTTTTTGTTGTTTCTTGGTGAGCCTAGCCAGGGATTTGTCAATTTTATTAATTTTTTTGAAGAACCAGCTCTTTGTTGCATTAATATTTTCTATAGTTTTTCTGTTCTCTATTACATTTAGTTCTGATCTAATTTTTATCATTTCCTTCCTTCTGCTGACTGTGCATTTTTTGTTCTTTCTTTTCTAATTCTTTAAAATGGGATTTAATTTGTTTATTTGTAATATTTCTTGTTTCTTGAGATAGGCCTGTAATTATATAAATTTCCCTCTTATTACTGTTTTCTCTGCATCCCAATAACTTTGGTACATCAAATTTTTAGTTTCATTAGTGTTTATGTATTTTTAATCATTTCTTTTATTTCTTCATTGATTTAGTCATTTTTTAATAGCATATTGTTTAATTTCCACATATATGTGCTTTTTTCTGCCTATTTTTTGCAGTTGATCTTTAATTTCAAGTTTTGTGGTCTGAGAATACACTTGATATGATTTCAATCCTCATGAATTTGCTGAGGCTTTTTTGTGTCCCAGCATATGGTCTATCCTAGAGAATGTTTCATGTGCACTAGAAAAGAAGGTATAATCTTTTGTTCTCAGATGAAGTGTCCTGAAAATGTCTATTATGTCCAATTGCAGTGATGTATCATTTAAAGCTGATATTTCCTTATTTGTTTTCTGTTTGGACGATCAGTCCATGGCTGTCAAGAGAGTGTTTGGGTCCCCTACTCTAATTGTGTTTTTGTCAGTTTCTCCTTTTAGATCTGTTGTTAGTTGATTTGTAAATTTTGGTGCTTCCTAATTGGAGGCATATATATTAATGATTGTCATGTCTTCTTGTTGTATTGTCCTCTTTATCATTATAAAATATCCATCTTTGTCTGTTACTACCATTTTTATCCTGAAGTCTGTTTTGTCAGATATAAGAATGGCTACTTCTGCTTTTCTCTGGATGCCATTTCCTCAGAATGTTTTTTCCACTCTTTTCACTTTGAGTCTATGTTTGTCTTAATGGCTGAGGTGTATCTCTTGGAGACAGCATATGGATGAGTTTTGTTTTCTAATCCAGTCTGCCATGCTGTGCGTTTTTGTTGATGAGGTCAGTCCGTTTACATTTAGAGTGATGATTGATATGTGAGGAATTCCTGTATTCTTTTTATCTTCTGATTTTAGATAAATTGGTGTCTTGATTTTTCCTTTACTTTTTTCTCACTGTCAGTTATTTTAGTTTGATGGTTCTATGATTTTTCCTTCTGTTTTATATTTTTTCTTCTTTTTTATGGTTCTGTGTCTTAATTCTGAATTTTTTTCCTTTTTTGAGTAGTTACTATGAGGTTTATGAAAAAGAAAGAATCGTATATGTAGTGGCTCCTTTTTTTAAGCATGCTTCTTATCTCCATCCTGTTTTAGAAATTTAAACATTTTCTTCCTCTCCTTTTATATTTTTGTTTGCTAACTTTTCCCATTTATTTTTACTTTGTTTCAGGTAGAAATGCATCTTTTAGTATGTCTCAAAATGTCAGCTTTGTGTTAGAGAATTCCCTCAGCTTCTGTATGTTAGGAAAAAAATCTGTATTCCTTATTCATATGTAAAGGATAACTTTTCTGGATAAATTATTCTTGGCTGGTAATTTCTTTCTTTCAGTATTTTGAATATTTGATTCCCCTCCCTTCCAGCTTGTAAAGTTTCTGCTGAGAGATCTGATGACAGCCTGATGGGCTTTCCATTATAAGTTATGATCCTTTTTTCCCAGACTGCCTTGAACATTCTTTCTTTGTCCTTGAAATTTAACATTTTCAGTACAATGTGCCTTGGAGAAAGTCTACGGGAATTCAAATAGTTAGAGGCCTTAATTTTTTTCTTGAATTTGGGGTTTTAGTTTTTTTAAAAGTTTGGAAATTTCTCATCTATTATTTGTTTGAGTAAGTTCTCTTTGGATTTCTGCTCTGCCCCTTCTGGGACTCTTATTATTCTTATATTGTCCTTTCTAAAGGTGTCAGATATGTGCTGTATAGTTCTTTCATTTCTTTTGACTCTCAAATCTTCCTCTTCTTTACTCTGTGACAATTTCATTTTCCTATTTTCTAAATCACTAATTATTTCTTCCATCTGGTGATGAAAAATGCTTTCATTTTCATTTATTTTATTGCATTATCTCCAGAATTTCTCTTTGTTTGTTTTTTTTAATAGTTTCAATTTCTTTGTTAATTATTCCTTTCGTTCACAGATTTCCCTTCTGAGATTATTTAGCTTTCTCTGTGTGCCCCATCAATTTTCTTTGATTTTTCTGAGTGTTTTTAGAATTCCAGTCTTGAATTCTGTATCATTTAGGTCATATAATTTCATATATTTCAGTTCCTTTTCTAAAAATTTTTTTTCTTTTTCTTTTTCTGTCAGCTTTGTTCCCTAAGGTACTCATTGTTCTCTTTCTGGTCAAAAGGGTTTTTCCTCTGGCTAATATAAAGAGATCTTTCTTTTGCTTTCCAGTTGGTGTGGCTGCTGTGTCTTGCAATATTTTCTCTTGTTTATTCAGTCTTCTCACACTGGGAGATTCCCTGGGATATGGGCTTCTAAATTTTTATTCATTTGCCTTAATCTCAGTGCACCCCTTTTTAAGAGGATGCAGTAAGTGATAATATTTTTTGCCTCTTGAATCCCACTGCAGGCTGGAGCTGTTGTTCTTGTGTGTTGCAGTTTCCCTGAGCACCCCAGTTGGCTTTACCTGGAAGGGTGGGAGTCGGGTTTCTTGGGAGAAGAGCAGGTGTCATCTTGTTGATCACACCACATAATGGTGGTTTCCCTTTTTTGTGGCTTACTGCAGGCTCTAGGTGGAGTTGGGGAGGTGAGCCTTGGGAGAGAGTTAGGGGAAACCATCAGGCTCTGTGCTGACAGGTTTTGCCTGGCTGTGAGGGCAGTGCTGATTGCAATTGCTGCATGACTCAAGATTGCACACTGGCCTGGGCACTGGTTTCAGCCACAACACAATCTCATGTGCCCACCAAGAGCAGAAAGGGCTGCTGTTTTCCCCCCTCCTCCCAAGCCTCTGTCTTGCCCAGGATTGTAATCTTTCCTGGTCAGTGTTTCCATGGGCCCTGTTTCTGTCTCTATCTAGCTCAAGGCTGCCCTGTAGCTGGTTCTGCCATGCTTGTGTGTTGCAGTATTTCTGAGACCTCCTCTCAGTTTAAGCTGGAAGGGTAGGGGCAGGGTTTGTTGGGAAAAGAGAAGGCGCAGCCTTGTTGATGGCACTGGACAATGGCAGTCTCCCTCTCTGTGGCTGAATGCAGGCTTCACATGGAGCTGGGCAGATGAGTCCTGGGAGAAAGTTGGGCTAAATCACCTGGCTCCAAGTCCACAGGTTTTGCCTGGCTGTGGGGACTGTGCGGATTGCAACTGCTGTGTCACCCAAGATTGCACAGTGTCCTGGGCATTGGTTTCAGCTGCAACCCAATCTCATCTGTCTGCCAAGAGCAGAAAGGACCACTGAGAATATTTTTTGTGTTCTCTTCAATTTCTTTTAATAGTTTCTTATAGCTTTCAGTATATAAGTCCTTCACATTCTCTGTTAAGTTTATTTCTAGGTATTTGTTGTGCAATCACAAAAGGCATTATTTTTGTCATTTCTTTTTCTGAAGTTTTGATGTTGGTATATAAAAATACAATTGATTTTTGTACATTGATTTTATATCCTTCAACTCTACTGTATTTGTTTATTATTTCCAATAGTTTTTTTTTGGAGTTTTTAGAATTTTTCAAAATAAATGGTCATGTCATCTGCAAAAAGTTATGGTTTATCTTCTTCTGTCCCAATTTGGATGCCTTGCCTGATTTCTCTGGCTAGAACTCTAGTACTATGTTGAGTAGCAGTGACAACAGGGGACATCCCTTTCTTTTTTCTAATTTTAGAATAGGCTTCAGTTTTTCCCTATTCAGTATAATATCAGCTGAGGGTTTTTCATATATAGCCTTTATTATGTTGAGTTATTTTCTTTCTATACCTATTTTATTAAGTGTTTTTATCATAAATGGATGTTGTATCTTGTAAAATGATTTTTCTGCATCAATTAATATAATCTTTTTTTTATCTGTTAGTTTGTGTGGTGTATCACATTGATTGATTTGCATATGTTGAATCATCCCTGTGTTCATGCAATGAATACCACTTGATCATGGTGTATAATCTTTTCATTTCATTGTTATATTCTATTTGCCAGTACTTTGTTTACGATTTTTGCATCTGTGTTCATCAGAGATATTGGTCTATAATTTTCTATTTTTGTGTTATCCTTACCAGGCTTTGGTATTAGGGTTATGTTGGCCCTGTGTAATGAGTTGTGAAGTATTGCCTCTTCTTTGTTTTTGGAAGAGTTTAAGGATAGGCATTAGTTCCTCTTTGAATTCTTGATAAAACTCATTGGTGAGACCTTCTGGTTCTTGGCTTTTGCCTTACGGGAGGTCTTGGATGATTGTTTCAATTTACTTACTGTTTATTGGTCTATTTAGATTGTCCAGTTCTTCTATGTTAGGTCTGGGTAAACTATATGTTTCTAGAAACTTGTCCATTTCTTCAAGGTTGTTAAATTTAGTGACATGTATTCTTTCATAATATTTTTCAAGACCATTTTCATTTCTGTGATATCAGTGATAATTTCTATCCTTTCATTTTTAATTCTGACTATTTGTGTTTTTTTCTATTTACTCCCTTGAGGAGGCAAGCCAGGGGTTTGTTAATCTTATTGATTTTTTTCAAAGGACCTTCATTGTATTAATTTCTTCTATCATTTTTCTGTTCTCTATTTCATTTTGTTCTGCTCTAGTTTTTATTATTTTCTTCCTTTTGCTGACTTTTGACATGTTTTGTTGTTCTTTTTATTTCTCTAGTTCTTTAATATGGGGTGTTAAGTTTTTTTACTTGTGTTTCTTCTTGTTTTATGAAATAGGTCTATAATGATATAAATTTCCCTCTTATTACCTTATTACTGCTTTTGAAGTGTCCCAATAATTTTGATATCTTATATTTTCATTGTCATTAGTTTCTATGTATTTTTAATCTTTTCTTCTATTTCTTCTTTGATCCAGTCATTTTTAATAGCATGTTGTTTAATCTCCATGTATATGTGTTTTATTTTTTTAATTTTCTTTACAGTTATCTTCCATTTCAAGGTTTTGTGGTCTAAGATCACGCTTTATCTGATTCCAACTTACTTGAATTTGCTGAGGCTAGTTTTGTGTCCCAGCATATGGTATATCCTTGAGAATATGCTATATGTACTAGAATGAAATGTATAGTCTTGTGTTGTAGGATGAAATGTACTGTAAATGTCAATGATGTCCAATTGTTGTAATGTATTATTTAGAGCTGATATTTCCTTATTTATTTTCTGTTTCAATGATCTGTCCATGACTGTCAAAGAGGTGTTTAGGTCTCTTACTATCATTGTGTTTTTATCAGTTTCACATTTTAGATCTTTAAGTTGTTTGTTTAAAAAAATTGGTACTTCTTCATTGGGGGGCATATATATTGACAAGTGTAATGTCTTCTTCTTGTTTTATTTTTCCCTTTATCATAATGAAATGACCATTTTTGTCTCTTATTACCATTTTTATCCTGAAGTCTGTTCCATCAGATAAAAGTATGGCAACTCCTGCTTTTCTCTGAATGCCCTTTGCTTGGAGTGTTGTTTTTCACCCTTTCACTTTGAGTCTGTATTTGTCAGTGTGGATGAGGTATGTCCCTTGGGTTTTGTTTTTTTAATCCAGTCTGCTACTTTGCCTCTTTATTGGTGAGTTCAGTGCCTTTACATTTAGTATATATGCTGCTGAAGTGAGCACCCTTTACATTTAGGATAATGATTGATATATTAAGATTTCTTATGGCCATTTTGTCTTCTGGTTTTTGGTAGTTGAGTGGCTTTTTGTTTGTTTGTTTCTTTTGTTTTCTTTTGTTTTTTTCTCACTGTTCTTTTTTTTTTTTTTTAGTTTAATGGTATTCTATGATTTTTCCTTCTGTTTTTGCTTTCCTTTCTTTGTCTTTGTTGTTGTTGTTTTATGTCTTGGTTCTGGGTGTTTTTGTTGTTTGTTCGTGTTTGTTTGTTTTTCAAGTATTTACCATTTTTGTTTTGTATTTTTTTTTGGGGGGGGGGCTAGTTCCCTAGATGGGTATTGAACCCAGGCTGCAGCGCTGAGAACGCTGAAGCCTAGCCACTACACCACCAGGGAACTTCCAACCATAAGGTTGATGAAAAGGAAAGTTTCATATATGTAGTGGCTATTTTTCTTAAGCATATTTTTAATTTCTATTCTTGTTTGGGAATTTAAACCTTTACTTCTTCTCTTTCTGTTTTTGTTGTCCCAACTTTTTGTCAATTATTTTGTTTTTTTATTTCAGGCTGAATAGCCTCCTTCAGTACTTCCTGGAGTGCCAGGCTTGTGCTGGAGAATTAATCAACTTCTCTATGTCTGTAAAGATCTTTATTCATCCTTCATGTCTAAAGGATAACTTTGTTGGATAGATTATTCTTGGTTGGTAGTTCTTCTTTTTTAATATTTCAAAGATATGATTCCGTTTTATCCTGGCTTGGAGAGTATCTACTTAGAAGTCTGATGAGAGCATGATGGGCTTTCCTTTGAATGTTAATTCTTTTTTCCCCTGGCTGCCTTAAAAATTCTTTCTTTGTCTTTGATTTTTGACATCTTCCTTATAATGTCCTTTGGAAAAGATCTGGTTGGATTCAGGTAGCGAGGGGTGCTGTTTCTTCCTTGAATTGGGGGTTTTAGTTCTTTCCATAGGCTTGTAAGTTCCAGTCTACTAATTGTTTGATTAAGCTCTCCCTAGAATTTTGTTCTGTTCCTTCCAGTATTCCTATTATTCTAATGTTTTTTCTAATGGAGTCAGACAGTTCTTTTTTTTATTGTTAGACTTATTGAGGTGACATTGATTCATAAGAATTACATAGGTTCCAGGTGTGCAATTCACCACCTGTGAGGTGATCAGATAGTTCTTGTAGAGACTTTCTTTTTTTAGGTTCTCAAATCTCTGTCTTTTTCTTTCTGTTCAATTTCCATGTTTCTATCTTCAATATTGCTAGTTCCTCCCTCCATCTGGTCAGCCCTGCTTCCTATGCTAGTTAGTTCATGCTTTATTTACTTTACTGCATTGTTTATCTCCTGAATTTCTATTTGATTCATTTTTTATAGTTTCAATTTCTTTGTTAAAGTGTTCCTTTCTTTCAGAGATTCCCTATCTGAGATCAATTATCTGGGTCTGAGAACTCAGTCAGCATTCCTTAAGTTCTCTGAGTATTTTTAGGAATAGAGTTTTGAATTCTGTGTCACTTAGATCATATATTTCCAAATATATAAGTTCCTTTTTCCAGAGATGTTCCATTTTCTCTTTGAGCAGCTTTGTTCCTGAGGGAGCTCAGTGTAGCTGATGTGTTTCCTTCCTGAGCATAAGGACTTTTTCTCCTGGCATATATGGGGAGGTCTTTCTTTTACTTCCCAGTTGGTGTCACTATAGCATTTTACAGTATTTTCTTGGTTGTTGGATTTTCTCATTCTCGGAGCTTTCCTGGAGTGTGGGTTTCTCCTCTTTGACTCAGTTGCTGTTAGTGTCGAGCTGCTTTAGAATGGAAGATGTTGGGGGTGGTACATCTAGGTGAAAAAATGCATGCAGAGCCAATATATGGAGATCATAAACAAGCAAGCAAGCAAATAAGCAACTTTATTGCACACCTGGGACTATATATACAAATTCAAAAAAAGTAGCATCTTGCCACATCTGCCAGTAGCGATTATTTTCTGTTTTCATGGTTACATGAGCCGGTACATGCACAGTAAATATCAGCTCTGGGAGTTACTCAACCCAAGGCATTGACCATTTGTGGTAAGGTCAGGGACAGTCAGGGCCAGTGGTGGGCCTGGTTTTTTAACCCTTTATAATGGGCCTGACTGTAACCCTTTCCAGCAGGCCAGGCTTTAACCCTTTAGGGACTAATACTCCACACCTACAGGGTCACCGCACAGGACTTTACCCACAATGTATATTTTTGAGTCTATAGCCCACTATAACAATATAAGGTACAGTAAAAGATTACCAGACTGCTAGCAATAATTGTTAGGACCATTAGGATCCACCACCAGGTGGATCTTAAGAAATCCCACCAAGATGTTAATGGGTCTTCCATGGAAGAGGTAATCGCTTGTAACTCTGTGTCTATTTTGGCTAAGGCTGTCTAAATGTGCTCAGCATGATTTGGAATATATATACAACATTTAGCATGTAAAATAGCACATGTGCCACCTTGGGAGACTGTCAACAAATCTAAGGCCATAAGATTTTGTAGCACAACTTTATGTATTTGTGTTGTTTTATTTAATAACAGGCTTAAGGCCTACTTATTAACATTTAGGACTTGAGCTGTATGCACTGGTAAAGCTTTTACTTGTAATTTTACATCTATGACACCAGCCCCTGGCAGAGCCAGAGCAAAAGGGTAAAACCATCAAGTGGCTCTATGTAGGCAATGCCAGCAGTGATACACAGCATCCCAAATAGTAGGCAATTGAGAAAGGGTTGCCCGTACTTGACCAGCATTGTAAGGGCTACCCCATGTACATTGGCCAGTCCAATTTGTAGGTAAATAAGACCATTTGTGGTGTCCACAAACCCAGAGGTATCCAGCTGGAAGCATATATGTGGGATGAATATCAGCATATTGAGCTCCATTTTGCAAGTGAGAGGTGTCAGCACATGGATAATGTTTTGACACAAATGTGGGGGTACCCAACCAGCAGTATGGTTAGCAGCTGAGCGATGTTCTTTTATACATAACGAGACTTGTTCTTGTAGTTCCACATGTTCCACAACCATCCAACCCCACCCATTAGTTATGGCATAACCAAACAGAGGGGATTGGTTATTGTGGTACTTGCAGACCAAATTGTCCATTGTCCAGTGATGTTGGTCCTATTTAGCAGTATCGTTTCATGTATATAATCATGTCCAATTGTTTAGAGAAGCCAGGTGAATCTGCCATGGAAGTCCCTCAGCTGCCTCTACTGGCATGTTTATGTAGATCTAACAATGGGAAACGTGTACCTGAACAAAAATATGTGTCCAGGACATGATACTATTGCCTGTTGTTAGCCTGAGTGGTAGGACAAAGCAGACAGTGACACTATTAAAAGAATATCTTTACCCTCAGGTAAAATACAGGCAATGTGTTTATTTTGTGCCAATAATGTAGCCAGTAAGGGCTTTGCCCCTGGCCTATGATCCCAGACTAGTTTCCCAAGACTTTGGGACCAAGGAAGCTCTAATGAGGTGACGGAATAAAAAGGAAGAGGCAAGAGGGCAAGGACAAATGTTTTGTTTGTTTGTTTGTTTGTTTGTTTGTTTGTTTTAGTACAGGACCTCTGGCCTTTCTTGGTAGGGTAAACTGTATAGAGAGGGACCATTGCCCTAAACCATGGTTTCAAGGTCAATCCTTTCTTAAGGCCAACAACCCAAGGTTCTATTAGAGCCAGCCAAAATTTATGGGAGGCCTGGCCATGACTTTGAGGCTTGTTTTCCTGGTTCCAACAAGTCATGAGCAGGAAGGAGTAAAAACCTGTTGTACATTATTGGCACCATGTGTGGGTCAGCAGGGTTAGGACATATTTTCAAAAAACGGGCTGACCCTTGAATAATGTTATCTAATAGGGACATCTGGATTGTTCATTCAATAGCCTAACTGCAATGGATAGATTAGTTCTCCATTTGTGAAAACCAGGACCCAAAGCTTTTAATTTTTTCTTTAATGAACCATTATATTGTTCAATCATACCTGCAGCTTGGAGTCAGTAAGATATATGCAGCTGCCAATTAACATCATTCTGGCATGCCCAAACCTGTACCTTGTATCCAATAAAATGAGTGCCCCAGTCATTGCTAATTACCATAGGAGTCCTATAGGCAGCACTCAGCTGATCAAGCATGGCAAGGGTATGTCCTTGGGTGGCTGCAGCTGTATGCCAGGCAAATACTAATCTAGTTCCTGTATCTATTGCTGTGAAGACATATTAACAACCATGATCTGTTGGTAAGGGCCTGATATAGTCCATTTACTATTCCTGAAAGGGCTGCCCATACCTCAGAACAACACTTGGTTCTTGCAAGGGGTGGCACCAGTGGGGGTGCTGTTCTGCCCAAGCCTGGCAACCTTGCATGACTTGTTGACATTGTGTTCAGATCAGGGATATACCCCATCGATGAGCTACCTGTTTCTCTATAAGGGGATAGTGGGCTTCTGCCCCTTTCCATAATTGAGACCAAAAACAAATGGGCACCTTCCAAGTCTCATGTTTCTGCCATAAGCCCCATCTAAATCCATTATCATCCATTGACACCATTAAAAGGCACACTAAGGTGACACCAACCACCCATAGGGTGTGGGTTTGAGCCACTGCTTGCTTGGTGGCTCAAAATGACTGTTCTATATCTGGGGTCCAATCTCAAGTAGCTCCTCGCCATATCAGACAATGTAAGGGATGAGCTAATAACATGGTTAAATGAGGAATAAACATTCTCCAATAGCTTAACAAACCTAAGTAAGTCTGCAGTAATCCAGGCCCTTGGACCTTGTCTTCATTGATGGCCCATGCCCAGGTCTCAAGGGCTTCTCGTAGACAGATGCCACAGTCTGGGCTCTGTAAAAGAATCAGAAGTTAACATTATATCATCAATATAATGGATCAAATGCATTCCTTTTGGCTTCTGCCAGGTGACCCAGTCTTGAGCCATCAGTCCATGGCACAGGGTGTAACTGTGCAGATATCCCTGGGGAAGCACCATGAAAGTCCATTGTCATCCTTCCCACATGAAGGGGAATTGTTCTTGACTCTCGGGCATTATATTTATGGAGAAAAAGGCATTTGCCAAATCCATAGTATAGTGATAATGTACCAGTTCATGTGTGAGTTAGCTCATCAGATCCATAGCATTGGGCATTGCTGCATGCAATGGGGGCACCATCTTGTTTAGCTCCCAATAGTCTGTAGTCATTTGCCAGGAGCTGTCAGTCTTTTTCATTGGACATATGGAAGAATTATGAGGACTATGTATTGATTGGATTTTCTGGCTTTCTTTGAGCTTGAGAATGGTATAGCCAATCTCTTCATGCCCTCTAGGTGACCATATTGCTTTGTATGCACGACATGGGTAGCCTGGGGCAATATCAAGGGGGCATGATAGGGGTGCCCCTTAACAGTAGTCTTTACCATTTGTATACACAGGTGAAACTCTCCCATTCTCATTGAGATTGCTTATCTTTGCAGCATATCCACCCCTAGAATGTATTCTGTCATAAGAGGAGACATAGACCTTATAGTCTTATGAGGGTGATTGTCTTATGCCCAGAGTCACAACTACTTGTTTGACTTGTATCATCTGGCCTCCATCCATATCACTCAATGGTGGCCATAGGACTGCTAAAGTGATCAGGATTTCCATACAGCAAAGTGCTATCAGCTCCAGTGTCCATAAGTGTTAGTACCCATTGAACATAATG
Organism: Lyroderma lyra; assembly: GCA_004026885.1. Taxonomy (NCBI): domain Eukaryota; kingdom Metazoa; phylum Chordata; class Mammalia; order Chiroptera; family Megadermatidae; genus Lyroderma; species Lyroderma lyra. The sequence continues at coordinate 38,294 of PVJL010009976.1, read as the reverse complement.
GGAGGAACAATAAATAATAAATTCAATATGTGGCCTCTGGTCCCCAGGATCCCCCATTAGCTGGGAACCTCAGTCAAGACCCTAGTCCAGGTAAAAATCAGTTTCAGTTCTTGAACTGGGAGTTTAGCAGCTGGTAGTGGAGTAAACTGTTATTCAGATTTCAGCTGCTTCCAAAGAGCCAGTAGTATTTCCATAGGCTACTGCTCCATTTTTTCTGCAGCTACCCCCACAGCTAAAAGCAAATTACACCTACTTGTGACTTATTTTTATTGCAGGGTGAATGACATTCTTGTGAGCCCCTCTATTCTTTGGGCATCCTTTGGGTAGGGGCCCTTGGGCACCTGTAGTGGCTTCATCTGGCCACCTTTTTCTTTTGTCTCACTTCCATATCTCCCAATTGAGCCTGGGAGGCTTTTATTTCATGCATCTGTCCCAGAGGCCATCCAGGAGGACCATGTGGACTCTTCTGAGCCCCACAGCATGTGTTGAGCAGCTGCCAGGGGCTCTTTCAGCGTTTCTTCCTGGCACTCCAATTGATGTACCTGTTGAGGTGGTGCAGACTCTACTGAGCTCTGCAGCATATATTCAGCAGCCATCAGGTGCTCCTCTAGCATTTCTTTCCAGTGCTTCAATTGGCATACCTATGGAGCTTCCTCCTATATCTCTTGGCTGGCTTGCCACAGCACCACCAGAAATATCCAGGCTATGTGGCCAGACACTTCCCTGTGTGCTGGCAGAATGTTTGGTCCTATAGATTCCAGGGCCTTCTGAACATCCCCAGGTATGGGCCTTATCTCATCCCAGTCCTCCAGGGCCTTTCATGTGGCCAGATATATGGCCACTGGGTACCATGGACAGGTGGGAGGCCACATATTTTCTATCTGGGGACTCTCAGAGGTACTGTGGGTAGTAGTACTCACTTCGTCCTACAGACTACACCAAATTTCATTGCTGAGCTCCTTCAACACAGAAGATTTTGGAGCTGGTACCCCTAGTTGAAAAAACATACATGGAGCAAACATAAGGAGGTCATAAACAAGCCAGCAAGCAAGCTACTTTATTGCACACCTGGGACTATATACATACATACTCAAACAAAAGTGACATCTTGCCACATCTGCCCAGCAGCAGTTATTTGGGTTTTCATGGTTATATAAGCCAATACATGCACAGTAAACGTCAGTCCCAAGAATTCCTCAGCCCGGGGCATTGACCATTTATGGTAAGGTCAAGGAGGTCAGGGCCCAAGATGGGGCTAGCTGTTAACTCTTTACAATGCACCTGCTGTAACCCTTTACAGTGGGCCTGGCTTTAACCATTTGGGGACTAAGAGACGTGGAGCTTCTAGGCCCTCTCTGTGCACACTACCCTTCCAGAATCTTGATGTGTTCATTAACCTAAAAGCTCTCTGAACCCTGTTATTTATGGAGTTTTATGGAAGTTTCTTTGTATTGGCATAATTGATTAAATAATTGGTTTTGGGTGATTGAACTCAATCTCAGACCCCTCTCCTTTCCCTGATGTAGGAGGAGGCCAGAAAGTTCTAAACATCTTTTTACTTGGTTTGGTCTCCCTGATGACAAGTTTCCACCCTTAAGCTACCTAAGGACTATCCACCAATTATCTAATTAGCATAAAAGCAATTCTTGTCATTCTGAAGATTTCAAGCGTTTTAGGATTTCAAGCGTCAGGAACCAGGGACAAAGACCAAATACATTTTATTATTATTATTATTATTATTATTATTATTATACCTTGAAGAACTCAAAGATCCCTTCTAATGGCAAGCCATAGAAAGGTTACCAAATGAGTAGTCAGGAACCCTGGGCTCTAGCCCTAGCCTTGGGTAACTTGAGAACTCTTCTCTTTTCTCCCATCATCAAGCCTTAGTTTCTTCCTCTGGACATAAAAATGTTAACTGGATGCCCTCAGAGGCCCTTTTACCCTTAACAAAGGAATATTTAGTGGTCAAAGAGGTCCCCGTATCTCTTCTTACAGAGCCAGGCCTCACTGTTGTCTGGTTTGCTCAAAAAATGGGTGCTCCAAAGTCATAGTAAGAGCAGCACTAGACAGAGCAAAGTCATCAGAGATATTCTTTTCCTTCTGCCTCACTTAGCTCTGGGTGAGGTGAGTGAGCACTTGCCTTCAGCACAAAATTAAGAGGGTGCCAAAAATACTCAGTAATCAGAATAAATAATATTTAATACAATATTTTTAATGAAATTAATGCAAAATCCATATTTAACAAAATGTCAACAATTCAAATAAAAACAGGATCAATATTACTGATTTTCTTCTTTTTCTTTGGGGTCGAATATGGCTTGGCACAGCACCACTCAACCCACTTTTATTTCTCCACAGTGGACAAAAATACCTCAATTAGGAATCCAAGATAGAGCTGGATTTGGCATTATGGCTGTTGGGTTTGGGGCCTGCTCTCTAAGAAAAGTGACTAGTATACTTGTATAATAAGAGCTTAATGGTTAAGAGTATGACCTCTGGAGCTAGAAAGCCTACATACGAATGTTAGGTTGGCTACTTATTGCCTGTGTGACTTGGGGAAAATTACTTAACTTTTCTGTGTCTCAGTTTCCTTCTGTATAAAATAGGAATAATAATAGTACCTACTATTTATGGCTATTCTGAGGGTTAAATTAATTAATATTTCTGAATATCTAAGCAAGGAATCTGGCACATGGTATGTGCCCAGTGAATATTTGCTCTTGTTATATTTAGGAATAATTTTATTTTAAACAAGGGTGTGCAAACTTTTGGCTTCCCTGGGCCACATTGAAAGAAGAAGAATTGTCTTGGGCCACACATAAAATACACTAACATTAACAAGAGCTGATGAGTTTTTAAAAGTCACAAAAAATCTAATTATGTTTTATGAAAGTTTACAAATTGTTTGGACTGCATTCAAAGCTGTCTTGGGTTGCACACACCCCACGGACCACAGGTTGGACAAGCTTGGTTTGGAACATCTTAATGATTAGTAGCAATACTGCAATAGATAACTAAGGCAGGTTGTTGGGTCAACTTCCCTGCTGCTCTATCAAAGCTTCTGAAAGGACCTGAGTACAATGTTGCTTGAGGCAGAGAGATGAATTACCTGACTTCTTAAAGTTGTGTCTATTTATTATGATGCCTGTGAGAAGAGCTTTTAAATTTGGATTGAGAACCACTATTTTGTATTGATCTATCCAAACTATCCACTAAGTGATGAACTGTTTCCTACACTGTGGCTTCAGGCATACTGTAAGCAGCATGCCAATAGAATTTCCTTGAGGTTCTAGAATAATCCTATTCTCTACAATTTCCTTAAAGAAACTACAGAGGTGTTGGTGGAAGGGGGGCATTCCTCAGATACTGAACTCTCTGAAGCCAAAGTGTATGCTTAGGATTTATTAAATAGTTAATTTATTCTCATCTACTCAATAAGTGGTATTTGATTGCCTACTTTGTTCCAAGTTTTTTGCTGAGCACTTGGGATGGGATACAGGGAAGAGTTATACCCTATCCCTGCCTTCACCTTCTATTCCAATAGTGGGGAGAGACATGATCTCCTCTAACTTGAAATCAGTGCCCCCTTCCCAGCCTGCATTAGGGTTCTCCAAAGAAACAGAATCAATACCTATTTGTATTTACATACACATATAAGGAAATTTATTATAAAAAATTGGTTCAAGTGATGGTGGAGGCTGGCAAATCCAATCTTCTGAATGAATCAGTGGACTGGAGACCGAGGGTGAGGCAATGTTCCAGTTAGAAGGCCATCAAAGCAAAAGAGCAGAAATTCCAAATAAAGTTTAAAGTCAGTCTACTGGAGAATTCTCTCTTATTTGGAGAAGGTCACTCTTTTTGTTCTATTCAGGCTGTTAACTGATTGGAAGAGGGTAGGCTGACCAGACGTACCATTTTAAACAGGACAGAAAACAATGGTACTGTCTGGTTTCAAACATATGTATGGTTAGCCAAGCCTCACTGAGGTAAATTCAAGGTGTCAGTAGGCTGACCATACATACCATTTGAAATGAGATAGAAAAAAAAAAGAGTTCTGTCCCATTTAAAATGGTATGTATGGTCAGCCTAATAATAGAGAGCAATCTGTTTTACTTTACCAATGAAAGTGTCAATTTCATTTAAAAATAAAACAGTCTCCAAGAAACACCTATACAAACATATTCATAATAAATTGAGAAGGAAGTAATCATGACGGTCTTCATTTCTGTAACTGATCACATCATTACATCTGGTATTCATAACCACCTCATTCTACTATCCATTTAATATTCCCTTTGTCCTCAGCAATACCTCAGCTGGTTGTGATTCTTTATCTAATGGAGTAAGCCAAATTTTCATTTCTGAAAGGTCTGGGCCATTAGGTTTAGGTTGTTATATGAGTAGTTTTCCACTGAGTTAATCACAGAGCACGGTAATAGTAAGAGATCATCACCTGCATTCCAGACGTACTCTTCCATACCTCCATTGTGAAGTAATAGTCCAATTTCTCCTTGGTAGTCAGAATCAGTCACCTCAGCCAGCACAGTAACTCCTTTGTTTGCTGTTATTTTAGAGGCAAAATTTAGAGGACCTACATAAAAGTCATATGTGTGCTATAAACTCCCACATGATGAGTTGTATCTGACTGGCAGAGGAGGGGAAGGAGGATCCTGTGAAATTTCATGGAGAGTTCACTTTTAAACTGAGCCTTGAAAGAACCTCTGGAAGTCCAGTGCTGACTAGAGGAAGATACAAGGCCATTGTTTGAACAACTGCTATGTACTCTGACTTTGCCAAAGCAGTTACAATTAAAGGCCATGCTTAAACTGAGAAATCTGAGAACGTAGAACTCAACCTCTTGTATTGTCATGACCTGTGTCCTTCAGCTTGCATTCTATCTCCATCTATAACAGTGTACATTAGGGAAAATCTCAGCATTGACCCCCTTTTCCCCACTATGGCATGCAAAATAGTGGCTACCTAAAGATGTCCTTATCCCAATATTCAGAACCTGTGAATATATTACCCTATAGGGCAAAAGGGACTTTGTAGATGTGATTAATTTATGGATCTTGTAATTGGAGGTTAATTCTGTATTATCTGTTTGGGCCCAACATAATCACAAGGATCTTGATAAAGGAAACACGGAGGTAAGAAAGACAAAAAGATTTGATGATGGAAACGTATGTGGGGGGAGTAAGGAAGAGACGAAGTTGCTACTCTGCAGACTTAAAAGATGAGGGAAGGAAACTTGAGGCAACAAATTCAGATGGCTTTCATAAGTTGAAAAAGGCAAAGGAAGCTATTCTCCCCTAGATCCTCTAGAGCCTCTAGAAGGAATGCAGCCCTGTGTTTCAATTTTAGTTCAGTGAGACATTTTGGACTTCTCACCTCCAGAACTGTAAGATAATAAATTTGTGTTATTTTAAACCACTAAATTTGTCATAATTTGTTACAGTAGCAATAGGAAACAAATACCCCCATCTCAGCATTTCCCTTTGAGCTAAAACCTTTCTCAAAGTGTGAGGAAAGAAACAAGGACCTCAAGTTTGGACTTGAAGTTCTAGCCAGAAGACAGGAAGAGAGGATATTTCAGAATTCTTGGCATGACAAGTCATTATTATATATGTGAGACATCTCCACTGTTATGCATTACTCTTGTTATCTCGTGTACCCAGGGTGTCACATGTATTAGTTTCATCATGAGAATATTGTCACAGTTCCTGGTTACTGCTAACCTTGAGGTCTTATTGAGGTTGATTCTACAGTAGCCTATGATACCTTCATGCCAGGCCTGAGTGCCAAGAGAAATCCTCCTTAATGCTTTGCATTACAAACCCCTCTACCCCTCCCCACTTTGATCTGAAATTAAACATTCTAATTCTTGGATTCCCCAAGCCCTGCTTCCCACTCCCAACAATCCCTATTCTTCCCTGAGAACCACTCTTGACTATTCAAGCTCATCTTCAGCCACTGCTACTTGGCCCATGATATCACTTATATTCTCTTTATTATTTTTTCTTTTTAGTTGAAATTTTTAATTGAGATAATTATAGTTTCACATGCAGTTTTAAGACATAGTATAGAAAGATCCAATGTATACTTAACCTAGTTTTCTCAATAATAACATTTTGAAAATTATGGTATATAGTATACCTCAGACACTGACATTGATTTGATCCATTAATCTTATTCAGATTTCCCTAGTTGTACTAAAATGTGTGTGTGTGTGTGCATTAAATTCTATATAATTTTTGTCACACTTGTATGTTCATGTGTGCTCCACCATAGTCAAGATACTGAACAGTTATGTCACCACATTGATCCTTTCTGTTGCCTCTTTATAACCACACCCACCTCCCGCCTGCCATTAACCCTACCCTTGGCAACCATTAATCTGCTCTCAATTTCTAAAATTTTGCCATTAGAAGAATGTTATAAAAACATTCATACAGTTTGTAATGTTTTGGGACTGGCTTTTCTCACTCAGTGTAGTTCCCTTGAGATCTAGCCAAGTTTTTGCATGTGTCAGCAATTCATTCCTTTTGATTGCTGAGTAAAATATTTGGTATAGATATATCACTTGTTTAAGGATATAAGGGATATTTCCAGTTTCTGGCTATTATGAATAAACCTTTTATGTGAATTCATATACAGGTCTTTGTGTGAACATATGTTTTAATTTTTCTGGGATAAATATTCAGAAATGCAATTGTTGAGTAGAATGATAATTACATGTTTAATCTTGTAAGAAACTGACAAACTATTTCCTAGAGTAACTGCAGTTTACTTCCCCATCAGTAATGAGTGTTCAACTTCAGTGCATGAATGATCAGTTTCTAAGCATCCTCACCAGTATTTTATATTGTCACTATTTTTTATTTTAGCCATTCTGATAAACACATAATGAAATCTCATTCTTGTTTTAATTTGAATTTTACTAACACCTGATTATGTTGAATATCTTTTCATGTGTTTATTGGTCATCTGTATATTCTCTTAAATGCAATGTTTGTTCATGTCTTTTGCTCATTTTTTTAAATTAGATTGTTTGTGTTTTACTGTTTAGTTCTGGGCATTCTTTATATATTGTATATACTAGTCCTTAGTCAGATATGAGGTTTGCAAACATTTTCTCCCAGTGTGTAGCCTGTCTTTTTATCCACTTCACATAGGCTTTCACAAAGCAGAAGTTTTAAATTTTAATTAGGTCTAATTTTTCCTTTTATTATTCATGCTTTTAGTGTCAAGTCTAAGAACTCTCCCAAACCTGAGACCCCCAAAATTTCTTTTAATTTTTTCCTAAAACACTTACAATTTTATAATTTACATGTAAATTCATGATACATTTTGGGTTAATTCCTTTATAAAATGTGAGGTATAAGTATCTTGTTTTGTTTGTTTTGTTTTTCCTATGGATATTCAGTTATTCCAGCACCATTTGTTGAAAAGGCTATCCTTCTTAAAATAGATTTATTTTGTATCTTTATTTTAAAAAATCAGTTTGGCATATATGTGTAGGTTTATTTCTGGGTTCTTTACTCTGTTTCATTAATCAATGTGTCTACCCTTCCACAAATATTTTGACCCCCAAAATTGTTTTAGCTATTCTAGGGCTTGTGCCTTTCCATGTATATTTTAAAATATACTTGTATATGTCTACAAAAATCCTTTCTGTGATTTTGCTTAGAATTCCACTAAACCTACAGAACAAGTTAGAGAGAATCAACATCTGTAGTATGATAAAATTTTTAATCCATGAGTATGGTATGACTCTCTATTAATTTAGGTCTTCTTTTATTTCTTTACATCAGCATTTAACAATTTTCACTGATTCTATGTTCATCTCCTATGTCCATGGAACAAGATTTTTATTTTTTAATATCAGTTAATGCATTTTTAGCTCTATAATTTCCATTTGTTGTTCTGTTTTGTTTTTTTATATCTTGTGCATCTTTTTAGAGAGTTTGTATACATATATTTTTCATTTGTTTTCAAAGATTTTGTAATTGTTTGTTAAGACATTTTTATGATAGTTGCTTCAAATTTTTTGTCAGCTATTTCCAACAATTAATTCATCTCTTTATTGACATCTATTGATTTTCATTTCTCATTTAGGTTGTTGTTTTCCTGGTTTTTGGTATGATGAGTCATTTTCAGTGTATCCTGGACATATAGCCTATTTTGCTTGGCATTTCTGGGTCTTATTTAAATATATTCTTTTAACAAGGAGTCACCATGTTTAGGTTGAGCACACAGGTTTTGGTTTGGTTTTGTGGGCTTTAGTTCAAATGACATTTTAATTTTTAGAATCTTGGTGGTGCTATACTGGTATGGTTGGCTTATCTAGTGTATTTTGGGATAAAGAGGCTTCCTGTGCTGAGCTGCTTGTTCTGGTGTATACCTCTTGCTGGTGCCTCCTGGCAGCCCAGTATATCTAGTTAGAGAACTGGATTCTGAAGCCCTTAGTGACAAAGATATTTCTTCAGCCCAGTGCTCTTAACTGGATCTCCTTACTGTTGATCCAGAACCATGCTGGTTTCTCTGGGAGGGGAAGGGTACGCTCAGGTTCATGGAATCACAGAGACTTCCTGAATAGGCCACTTGCTATAGCTGAGTATCTCTTGTTGGTTCTGCAGTTCTGCCCTAGTTTCTCTCTTGTTTCTTCTGCCACTCATTAAAAATTCATCTTAAAATTTAGTTTTAAATTTTAGTTTTTTTTTCAATTACTGTTGACTTGAAAACTGTATGGAGAAGCCCCAGTATCCTTTGGGAGGGCAGGTAGCAAGAGGCTCAATGGAGAATGTGTCACCTTGGCTGCTTATTAACAGTGAGATTCCAAACTGTATCTTTCTGACTGGCTCACCTGGTGATTATAGTGGCACTCTGCTTCACTCCAGAGTAAGAATGAATCTACCTAGGTTACCATCTGTTGCTAGATTGAAAGTACATCATAAAATTCTGGGTTGTGGACACCTTCTTATGTTAGGTAGGAACACAGTAAAATGCCCTGATGCTATGTTGTTCTTGTACTCCTGGAATCTCTAACCAGACTATCTTCCTCTTATCACCTTTCAAAGTTCTCCTTTGGTTTCCTCCTGTATTATTTCTAGGGTTTATAGTTGTCTTTAGTAGGGAGGATCATGGAGAAGTATGTCAACATAATCCAGCCCAGATTGAAATTCTGCCTCACATATATTTTCAAACCTGCAAATAGTTTACACCTCTGTCACTGAACCTCTGCCCCAATGAATTCTCTTTCCTCTCTGATCATTGCTGAAGCCTCTCCATTTCTTTAGTCCCCTTCTCACTGAACCTTAATCACTCTCAGAGATTCCATTCCATGAGTCCCTGTCATTACTGAACTCCCTTTACCTCATTGAGTTCCCTTCTCTATGGTTAAATGTGTTCCTTCCCTGAGGTTATGTCCTTTCTCTCAGCCACCATTTGAACATTGGTCATTTACTCTAAAACGCTGGAATCCCCACATTTGCTCACTAAAATCTCCCCTTTTCCTTTGCTTCTATCCCACCACTCCCATGCCTTCCAGGCTTAACTTTGTCTCTCAATTGACAGCATCTCATAACTGAGCTTACACAGTGTTTTTTACCTCTCATAAGCCCTAGTTACCTCATATAGCAACTCCCTCTTCCTCAGCCCCTCTTCTTTCCTTTATCCCCAATCCATCACATGTTTTTAACTCTCTTTTAAGTCACTGCCCCCTCCTCCCTATATTAACAATTTTTCCATTGCTGAACCATCAATGTTGTGTGCAAAACACAACATTGATTGTCCCACTTATCTCTTTCATACCCTTTTCTTTAACCCCCAATTCTTCCCTTTCCTCACCTACCTAGTATCCTGCCAGTTCCCCATCTTTTAGCTGTAGCTCCTTTCCTCTATCAAGCTCGCATCCTCTCTCTAAACCCTACATGCTTCCTATGCCCCATCTTATCCCTCAATACTTCTCTCTCCACTTAAATTCTCTCTCTCTCTGCCACTTTGCTTCTGAAGACTGGCTTCTTTTTCTTTTCACTGACCTGCATCATGGCTACTTATCTCCTACTCCTTCCACTTAGCTGGATCTACTGTTAGTCCATTCCTGCCATTTCCCTCTACATGCTTAGTACCTGTATCTGCTAATAGATCAATTACATTTAGATGTCTATCTTCTTGACAATGCTCTCCTGAGAAAAGTAAGATGCAAGGTGTGATTAAAAAATACAATGAATGTTTAAATAAAAAAACTTATTACAGTAAAAGACACATTGCCATTAATCCCCCTCAAAATACTCCTTTTTGCTCCTAACACTTATCCCATCACTCTTGCCACATTCTAAAGCTGTTCTGGAAGTCCTCTTTTGTGTGTGTCTGTTCAGTCATGGCTGTCTTGATTTCCTGAATTAATTAAAAATGTTTTCCTTTTATGGTAATTTTGACTTTGGGGAAGAGCCAGGAGTCATATGGTACTAGAACAATTGAAAAAGGTGGATGAGGACACACAGTAATGTTTTTATCTGACAGAAATTGCCATACCAGTAGTGATGTGTGAAATGAAGGATTGTCATGATGGAGAATGAAAGTGTTTGTTCATTTCTCAGGCGGTTTCTACACACATCACTTCTTAAATGCTCTAATAAGCCCTTATAATATTCAGGGTTCACTGTAGTTTTCCTGGGTACAAACTCAGTTTTCACGATTGCATTGAGGTAAAAAAAAAATACAATCAACATCACTTTGAAGTTGGATCTTGATTTATGTGCTTTTTTTCTTTCTCATGAGTAGAACCAGGTGATTTCGATTCAAAATTCTGAACCTTGATCTTAGGATCATAACATAAACCCAAATTTCATCTCCCATGATATTTCTTAAAACGCTGGAATCTGAATTGGCACAATCACGCAAATCCAATGAAATTAACAAACCTGTTGCTTTTCTTCTGCAATCAAAACACGTGGAACAAATTTCTCACTCACTCACCTCATGTTCAAATCTGTTATTAAAATGCTTTTAATGGAACCATAAGAGATGTTCAAATTCTCAGTAATTCTCCTAATAGTCAATCACCTGTTTAATTGAATCATTTTACTTACTCCTTCAACATTCTCTTGAGTTTTTGATGTTGAAGAATGTCCCAGTCTCTTTGTCTTCAACTGATTCACAACCATTATGAAATCACTTGAACCACTTCTAAATCATTTTCATGGTCATTGCAGCATCACCATAAACAATTTTAACATTTTGTCTCTTTAGCACATTTTTGCAATTTAAAACTAAATTTCATGTTAATGCATTGTTCATAATCCATGATTTATTTACTTTAAAACACACCTTCTCTCAACTGTAGCTCCCAACTGACTGTACCAAACAAGTTGAAACTTGTCGCACACTGTTACTAAGTTTGGACGTACTACTACTTGTATCAACGATCCCTGCCTTTCTGTTGGATACACTTGGCAGCAACATTCACCATATATTTTTTAAATCACACCTCATATCCATAGCTTCTGAAACACAAATCCCTTCTGCATTTTGACAGCCAGGCGGACATTTTCTATCTTGCTTTTCTTGAGTTGTTCCAGGATTATCATGTGTTTATATGGAGACAGAAAGGTATTCAACAAATGCTACATTCATCCCCTCTTTTGATAGGTTTTGTTAATCCCATGGTACCTGAGGATTTTGCCTATACCTTTGAGGACAGATGGAACAGTTCTTCTAATCATTTGACCTCTGGATGTCAGATGGAAGAAGAGGTCAACTGCAGAGTCCATGTCTATGTTGGCTTTTCTTTTTTTCCCATGGGCCAATGTGGAGTGAGTTGGATAGACCAAAGTCCTGAGACAAAACTGGCCATTTTCTGGTGGCATGGTGACTACCAAAGCCATCAACACCCTTGGGAGACCCGGTTCCCTTTGTTTCTCTCTGTTTGCCCTCCCCACTTAGGAGATACTTCCCTACACCAATCACCATGAGCATGCATGTGCAGGCACACATACCATGCTTCAGAAATTCAAGGGCCAGGGACTTACTACTCCACTTTTAGAGGCAACCACTTATTGTTGTAAAGAATATACCATGTCTGTCTTTTGGTCAGTGGATTCCACCTTGGCCCTTGAGACTAAAATTAGCCAGAGGCAGAGAGGCATGCAAGAAGGGAGAAAAAAGAGAACCCTTTCTTGAGTGTCAGAACTGACATGACCCAGGCAGAACATATGATCCAACAGTTTTGTTGCATAGCTGGGCAAGGTGAAATTCAGAGAGGGGAGGAAACTTTCCCAGTTGATGATAGAGCTAAGGCCAGAGCCAGGTTTATGAGAAAGGAAAGCATGATCTTTGTGCATCTTAGACCCACTTTGGTCCCTCAGATTCACATTTCCAGACAGGACTTTGTTAATGCCATGATAAACATAACGGTTATATTGAAGGCCTCTCAGAAATTGGGCACCAAGTACTTTTTTTCTGAACAAATGGACTGCTTTCCCTCAGCATCAGATGGATACTCTGGCACCTTTGTCAGTCTGTGTGCCTGATCGAGATCCCAAAGACAGTTTACAACAACACTTTTGCCGTAGAGTTACTGAGAGAATAAGTGATACAGACAAATAGCTGGGCCCATCCAGACACAGGTCTCCATTGACACCCACACTTACACTGCCTTAGTAATAAGGGCTAATATTTAAGTTCTTAGTGTATACAGTGAAATCTACATGCATGATTACACTTCATCCTTACAACAACTCTATGAGGAAAGCCCAATTATTTGCTTTTATTTTGTAGATGCAATTGAGGCTCAGAGAAGTGAAGTGAGTTACCCATGGTCACATAGCTAGTAAGTGGTAAAGTTGGGATTTAAACCCACGTCTGTCTACCTGGTTCCAAAGGCCAGGCTTTTTTGAGCTGTTAATCTATAGATATTTTGCTTCAGTCCCATGACTAGACAGATAAAGGGTGGGCCTTCAGAATGATGATACAATGACACTGATGATAAAAACTTAATATTTGCTCTTGCCTTTCTCATCTTGGCACTGTACTAGGCACTTGGGTACAGAAATTAATAAAACAGAGCACAGAGTATTCCTTTAATGTACTCACAATCTAATTAGGGGTAGGGATGGTAGACAGAAATAACAAAACCTAAGTAAAGGTACAAAGGATTAGAAACCCTTGATTTGTTCAGGGAGAAGTAAATAGAGCTGATGAAAGTACTAAAAAGTGTGGAGAAAAATCATATTAGTAGGTGGCCACAATCACTTAGTAACCTATGTTATTTTACCAAAGCCATTAGGGGTTAATAAAATTTGCAGTCCTGAGCCCTAGACCATCCTGTGATATCCATAATTGACCTAGGAAAAGTGCTTGGGTTAATAAACACTTGATTTACTGCATCCTAATCAGTGGGAGAAGTAGCATGCCCATGTCAACTCAGGGCATCTCCTATTACCCCCAACTCAAAATGTACTCTTATGATGTCAGTCGGTTTCCTCTGTACAGTCCATTTTTAGTTTGTGCTGTTTCTTGTAATTGAAGAAAAACAACAACAACCAAAAACCATATAGTCTTTTCTTCTTCATGCCTGCTTCTCCAGGTAGTTTGCTGACCTAAATGTGAGACAATATAAGGTAATGTTTTAGAGTGTGGACTCCGAAGCCAGGCTTCTTGGGTTAATTCACAGCTTAATCTAACACTTCTTAGATGTCAATAGATTAATCTTTGACTAGCTATCGAACCTAGTTATGCCTCAGTTATTTTTACTATAAAAATGGAGATAATAATACTATCCCTCTTTAGAGTCATTTGAAGATTAAATGAGATAATACAAATGTTCTTAAAATAGTGTTTGGGACATGTAAACATTTAGTATTAATAATATTTATCTATTTTTAATAATTATAAATATGATTGTTTAAGGCTGTCTACCTAGTTCTACTAAGTCAATAATTATTTCTGCCAATGAAACATGTGCAATATTACAAACACTTTATCTTACTGACCACTTTTAAATATTTTTGTGGATAGAAGTCTCTCCTTTTAGATTTATTTTGTTTTATTTAGCTGTTATCATTTTACTTGTCACTGCACAATTTAATTTTTCTTTAAAAAGAAACTATCCCAGACATTGATGCAAGGATTCTGACCTTGAGTGACTGGCTTTAAACTCTCTTTGCTTTAGTTTCCTTTTCTGTAAAACAGGGTTGTTAATAATAGTATCTACCCTTTGGGGTTTCTATGAAAGCAAAATCAATTAATATATGTAAAACACTTAGAACAGTGTCTTAGACTAAATGTATTTAATTACAGTGTACTTATTATTATTACTTTTACTTGGCTTTTGAAAAAGCAAGGTGTCCCAGACATATCTTGATTCCTTTTTCCTCCAAACCTGGTCTATGCTACCCTTGGAAAATTCTTGGTATCATTTAGTTGAGACCAGAGTGATGGTCCAGGTCTTGGTGATGGCTAGGGATGCCATAGTAGATTAGTTTGCATGAGAGTTGGTAGCAGTTATGAGGTCACTAGAGGCTGCTCAAGCCATTTCTATGACATAGCTGGGACATTTAACATTAACGTTGTTGATTCATTTTTAATAGGTAAAACATGCACATGGTACAAAGTGCAAAAAAGGTACAGGGGAATATAGGGAAATAAAAGGACATATATAGAGAAATGTATAGGGAAATATAAGTTCTCCCTCCCCAGTCTCCTGTCAATTTCGTAATCCAGTTCTCCTGCTCAGACCTAACCAGCATTGCCAGCTTTTAAAATGTATTGCAGAAACCTTTCAAAATCAGGAGCTTATGTTTCTAATTTAACTCTAACTTTTCCACTTCTCTCTAATGTTCTGTTATTTCCTGATCTATTTAATTTTTTTAAAATTTCATATAAGCATCTTTGATGGGAGCTACCATATATATTATTCTAAACCATATGTCTAAATGAAATATTGCCTACAGATTTAGAACACTTGTTTTTTCTTTCTTGTTTTGTTTTATTTTGTTTTGATTTATAAGACTGGAATCTATTTATTCTTTTTGATCCTTGGAACAAGCTTACTTGAATTGGTTCCAAAGTGTATAGGATCAGATATTCTTCCTGGTCAGTTTTATTTCAGGAAAACACTCCCCGCTTGACCAGAAAAAAATATTCTCAACTTTTCCTCAAAGCAACACCAGGAAATGTGAAATAGTAGGACACATGTTACTACTAAGCATTTCTAAGCATTTGATGACTGCAACACCATAGACCTGAGCATATGTTTTTGGGACCTACACACTGAGCAGCAAAAGACAGTGGTAAACTACTGCTGCAATTACTTTTCTTAATTTCCCTTTTTTCCCCCTTACATTTTATGTTGAAAACCCTTTGATGAGACAGTCCAAAATGAAACATGAGATAGTGATGAAAGGTGAGATTTCCAGGTCAGAAAGCACTGAGTTATTGGGAAAGAACAGAGAAGTATGGACAGCATTTTTGCTAAGGACCCAACTAGATCAAATCTGGAAGAATGTCCAGTGGTTAATGTGTACAAAGGTGAAAGAAAAGTATGGTGCTGTACAACAAATACAATCAGAACATGGAATGTAAGAAACATGAATCAAGGTAAACTGGGAATTGTAAAGCAAGAAATGGAATGCCTGAATATTACAGTGCTTGGTTTTAGCAAACTAAAATGAACTAGAATGGGACATAGCCTCAGGCATCTACAAACTGCTCTACTCTGGAAATGACAAACTCAGAAAATACAAAGTGGCTTTAATATTGAAGCAAGATGTGGTACAGGTAGTGAGGGGCTATTATGCAAGTTTTTACTGAATAATATCACTCAGACTTCTAGGAGAAACTATTATGTATAAACATAACCATAATTCAAGTCTATGCTCCAACTACGTAGGCTGAAGAGGATGAAATTGAGAACTTTTACATAAGTGTCCAAGAATAAATCAATCACACACTAAACGAGACATGCTGATAATAATAGGTGACTAGAACACAAAAGTAGGACATAAAGTAGAATCAAATATCATCAGAAAAAATTGGACAGGCTGATAAATTTTGCCTCCACTTAAATAGAAAATGAATGGGAAAAGATATTTTAATGAAATAAAGAAGTATACTTACATCATTTATTTGGAAAGCAGCATAATTATTTTTCTATAAAATCACCACACACTTCAATACACTTCCACTAGTTTATTGCACTAGTTTTTAAAATCTATCCTTCAAATAATTGGTGTTTTGTTTTTGAAAGCATTTCCTCACTGCAGACTTTACCTCTTTATCATAGATGAACTGCCTTACCCAACATCTTACTGTACTCACATCAACACACTGATCACCATAACTGGCTTGCATTTATCTGTGAATTTCAATTGGAGATACATTTTTCCACTGTTAAGAATTCAATAAAAGCATGTTGTTTGTATTAAACATCTGAACACTCTCATTTCAATGCACACTGGGTTAAAAAGGTAAGCATCTATGTGTGCAAAGTCAAGAAGCGGAAGAGCAACAAAATGGTGGTGTGAGAGGAACCTCTGAAAAACTTCTCTGGAGATTACAAGTAATAAAATATCTATAACTCAACCACGGACTCTTGACACAATGCACAATGACAGCTAACAAAGCCACTCATCACATCAAGGTACCTGCTGGTGGCCAGAAGATTACACAAAGGAGAAATAAAAAGGAAATTGCAGACGTGATCGTGCACTTGGGTCCCTGCTTGGAACTTTACCACTGGGGGAGGGAGGAGGAAGAAGGCATCAGGAGAACATTCTGAACATCACTCAGTTCTTGAGACAGAGGAAAGGAAGCCCAGAGGTGGGGACATGAGATACCACAACCACACCTCACATTGGTCCTCAGGAGGTGCAGAGCAGTCCACAAAATGCAGCAACTGGATATCACTGTATCCCCAGCACAAATGCTCAGGCTTGGAAGTAGAAGAAGAGAGTGGGCTGTGCATGCATTTTGGGCCAATAACCAGCACAGTCTGAAAGACCAGCTTACAGGACTGACCCCAAGTCTCAGGGCAGAATATGCACATGGGGCAAAATGAAAAAAGAAAGGTACAATCATGTCCAAACTCCCAGCATGACTCCTGCAGCCCCAGGTGAAAAACAAAGCTGCCAATGCCCCTCCCCCACAAATATCTGCCTACCCAGTATCAACAGTGAACACCAAAGAAACTACAGCAGTAAGGGTCTGGAGAAGCTGCCAAAATGAGAAACCAGAGAAAGGGAGCTCAAAAGAAATCTGAACAACAGACATACAAAGTAAAAGAAATTGAGACAGATGACCCATCAAAGCAATTATTACAAAAATGCTTAAGAAACTGCATGATAACTTCAACAGACAGAGAACAAGCATTAAAGAGGACTTAACAAATCATTGTGAAGGACAAGACAAAGATAATGACTACATTAACTGAAATAAAGAACAGAATAAAAGCCACCATACTAGATAAAATAGAAGCACAAAGCAGTGATTTGCAGGAAAAGCCAGACAAAAACACCCAACCTGAACAGATAGAAACTAGAATCAAAAAAAAAAAAAAAAAAAAAAAAAAAAAAAAAAAAAAAAAAAAAAAAAAAAAAAAAAAAAAAAAAAAAAAAAAACAAAAAAAAAAAAAAAAAAAAAAAAAAAAAAAAAAAAAAAAAAAAAAAAAAAAAAAGGAAAAGAGAGAGAGAGAATGGTGAAATTCCTCTGGGACAATATTACACATAAAAATGTTCAAATCATAGGTCTACCAGAAGGGACAGAGGAAAAACAATGGATCAAGAAATTATTTGAAGAAATAATGACTGAAATTTTTTCTAACCTGGTATAAGAAGTAGATATACAAGCCCAAGAAGCATAGAGAGTTCCAAACAAGATGATCCTGAACAGGAATCCACCAAGACACATCATAATTAACATGGCAGGAGTTAAAGAGAAAGAGAAAATTCTAAAACAGCAAGAGAAATGCAAGTAGTAACTTATAAGAGGACACCCATTTGACTGTCAGCTGATTTCTCACCAGAAACTTTATAGACCAGAAAGGATTGGCAGAAAATATTCAACATGATGAAAACCAAGGATCTACAACTAAGAATCATGTATCCAGCAAAGCTAGCATTCAAAATTGAAGGACAGATTAAGAGTTTCTCAAATAAGAAAAAGTTGAAGGAATTCATCACCACCAAACCAGTACTACAAAGAATGTTAGAGGGACTTCTTTAAGATGGGAAGAGGGATGGGAGAGTGGGTAAAATGAGGGAAAGAGATGGAAAATTTTAGTTTGATTGTTTCAAGGCAATAATTAAGGTGATATAGTATATAACATGGGAATATGGTCAAGGAGTTTGCAGTAACTGTGTGTGGTGTTAGATGGGTACTAGATTTGTTAAGATGATGGGAGGAGAGCTAGAGGGGTAAATAAAAGCAAGAAATCAAGTACAAATTTATAGTCACCAGGGTATAAAATGCAGCTATGGCATATAGTCAACAACATTGTAATAACTATTTATAGTGTTAGAGAGGAACCAGATGTTTTGAAGAGGATTTAATAAGTTGTAGAAATGACTCATCACTCTGCTATATACCTGAAACCATTACAATATTGTAGGTACAATGTAATAAAGCATAATAATAAGAAGAATGATGGAGAGGCAATACCATGTGGAGGCAAAATTCATTAACCCACCCTCATAATTGGAAGTAGAACATATAGAAGCTGCATTCTCTCTGCCAAGACCAGGAGCAGATTGTAATACTGACCACGAATTGTTAATATCACACATTATAGTAAAGTTGAAGAAAAGCACCAAAATATCCTAGTGTCACAATATAACATAAACAGCATTTTTTATAGATTTAAGATTCATATCAAAAGACAGGTTTACACTGTTAAACTTAATTGATCAAGAATGAATGTTAACTGAAACAAGAAATATTACTATGGATGAATGTGAAAAGACAATACCAGAAGTAAAATGGAAAGAGAGATCTAGACGGATGATAGAAGACATACTAAAAATTGATAAAGACAAGTGAGAGGCAAAAGTTAAAGGTGACAAAAGCATGGCTAGAATCTGGAATCTAGTTTCTCTATTTTTGTTTGTTTGTTTTTTCTTTAAATTTTTCAATTACAATTATGTAGGGGTAAAGATAACTATTATGATAGTCAATGTAAGGAGATAGAAGGGAGCAACAACAAAGAAAAACAGAAAATCTGTCAGAAAATTCAAGAAATAAAAGGGAATTTCAAACCTCAATTATAAATGTTTAACAATGAAGAAGGTATCACATTATCTGACCAGGAGAAAATAAAGCGAAGTTGGAAGCATTATACTGAAAATCTATACAGAAGAGACAAAAGGAAGGCAGATGCCTTTGAAGAAGTTTCCTATGAGAAAGAACCTCTAATTCTAGAAAGTAAAGTAAAAGCTTCTCTGAAAGAATTGGGGATAAATAAGTCACCACTTGTAGATAAGATGCTAATATATTTATTTCAAGCCACAGAAACTGAATCTGTTAAAATCCTAACAAGACTATGTCAACAAATACAGAAAACAAAACAATGACCTACAGATTGGAAACATTCAATATACTCATACATCCTAGTCTTCAAGAAAGGAAATGCCAAGGAGTGCAGTAACTACAGGACCATTGCTCTAATTTCCAACACAAATAACGTGATGCTCAAGGTAATGTAACAGTGGCTTCTATCTTATATGGAGTAAGAAATGCTGGATGTTCAAGCTGAGTTCAAAAAAGGAAGAGGCACTCAACATCTAATTGCAAACATTCATTGGCTACAGGTGTGCTCCACAGAATTTCAAAAGAAGGTTACTCTGTTTTAAAAACTTCAGTAAAGCCTTTATCTGTGTGGATCATAAAAAACTATGGATTGCTCTGAAAAAAATGGGCATGCATCAGCCCTTGATTGTCCTGATTTGTAACTTGTACTGTGGAAAGGAAGGCACAGAATATGGAGAAACAGGATAGAAAAAAAATGAAGGACAGGATATAGAGAGACAATGGTTTCCTATAGGAAGGTGAAAGACAAGGGTACATTTTATCTCCCTACTTGTTTAATCTGTTTGCAGAACATATCATCTAAAAAACTGGGCTAGATTCAGTGAAAGGAAGAGTGAAAATCGATGAAAGAAATATCAACTTAAGATATGTAGATGGTACCATCTTACCAGCAGAAAGTAGCAATGACTTGAAACAACTTCTAATGAAAGTGAATGAAGAAAATGCCAAAGCAGGATTGTATTTGAACATTAAGTAAATAAAAATTGTGACTACAGAACAAATACACAACTTTGACATAAACAATGAAAACATTGAAACTGTTAAAGATTTTGCTTATTTCTATTCAGTCATCAAATGGAATCCGTAGCCAAGAAATTAAGAGTGATGGCAGCAATGGAAGAATTTGGAAAGATTATCAAATGCAAAGCTATCTCATTAGAGACCAAAGCTAAGATAATCCATGCCCTTGTATCCCAATCACTATGTACAAATGCAAATGTTGGACAATGAAGACTGATAAAATGCGAAAGTTGGACAGTAAAGAGGGCTGAATCATTTGAAGCATGGTGTTAGAGGAGAGCTGTATGGTTAGCCTGGACTGCCATGAAGATGAATAAGTGGGTCTTAGAGCAAATTAAGCCTGAAACATCACTGGAGGCAAAAATAACAAAATTATGCTATGCTACTTTGGGCATGTCCTGAGAAGGCAAAGTTATTCGGAAAACACAATAGCTAGGGAAAATAGAAGGCAGAAGGAAAAGAGGAAGCCCAAATATGAGATAGATTGACTCCATAAAAGAAACCACATTGGGAGTTCCCTGGTGGTACAGTGGCTAAGGTTCAGTGCTCTCAACACTGTGGCCTGGGTTCAATTCTCAGCCAGGGAACTACCCAAAAATAAAAATAAAAATAAAATAAAATAAACCACAGACATAAGTCTACAGGAACTGAGAAGGGCTGGTGAGGAGAGGACATTGTGACTAAAACTATAAAATTCTTAAAACAAAACATAGAGGAGAAAATCTTCACTTTGAATTTGGCAGATTTCTAGGATAAGACATTAAAAGTACAGGCAACAAAAGGGAATATAAATAAATTGGACTTTATCAAATTTAAAGCATTTTGTGCATTAGAGGACACTATCACAACAATAAAAAGACAACCCACAAAATGAGAGATAATATTTGTAAATCATATATCTGATAAGGGATTAGTAACCAGAATATATAAAACACTTCTACAACTCAACAGCAAGAAAACAAACAATACAGTTCAAAAATGAGGAAAGAATAGACATTTCTGTAAGATGAAATACAAATGACCAGTAGGCACATGAAAAGATATTAAACATTGTTAGTCACTAGGGAAATGCAAATCAAACTCACATTGAGATACCACTTCACATGCATTAAGATGGCTATTATTTTTTTAAATACTGAAAACAACAAGTGTTTGACTAGGATGTGGAAAAATTGGAACCCTTTTACATTCTTGGCAGAAATGTAAAATGGTGTTGCTGCAGCGGAAAACATTTTGGGTACACCTGGAAAAAGTTAAATATAGTATTACCATATGATTCAACAATTTTCTTCTAGGTATAAACCCAAAAATATTGAAAGCAGTGACATGGACAGATACTGGTACACCAATGTTCATTGCAGCACTATTCACAGTAGCCAAAAAGTATAAATAACCCCTAGTACCTACCAATAGATGATTGTATAAAAAAAGTGGAATATGCATACAATAGAGTATTATTCAGATACAGAAAGTGTGAAATTTTGATATATACTCTAACATAGATAACTCTTGAAAACATTATGCTAAATGAAATGAGTCAGGCATATAAGGACAAATAGTTTATGATTCCAATTATATAAGGTACCTAAAATAAGCCAAATTCATAGGGACAGAAAGTATACAGAATAGCTGTTCCTAGGACTGGAGGGAGGGATGAATAAGGAATTATTGTTAATGGGTACAGAGTTTCTGTTTGGGAAGATAAAAATGTTCTGGAAATGGATAGTGGTGATGGTTGCAGAATATTGTGAATGTACTAACTGCCCTGATTTAAAATTATTAAAATTGTACATTTTATGTTATGTATGTTTTACCACAACAAAAAAATAGTACTTCAGTAAAAATTCTTATTTATTCATTTTTTTGTTGTTTAGATGAAATATTTACCAAGATGTAATTTACATAGCACACAATTCATCCATTTAAAATATATAATGAAATGGGTTTTAGTAATCTATTTTTTGTGTATACTGTGCCAATATTTTTAGAGTGAACACTAAAAAATAGAATTGCATATTTTTAGGTTAGTCTCATATTAAACTTGAGTTGCTACTACCAAATACCCTTCAAAAAGATTATTTTGATCCCCACATTCCTGCTTCCTACCAATGTATAAAAGTATTCCTATACTCCCACCAAATTTTTATAATATCAGCTCATTATATTTCTGCCACTATGGTGGGGCTAAAATGGTATTTGGGGGGTGCTTAAATTTCCATTTTCCTGATTATCAATGAAGCTGACATTTTGTCCTGCTGGAGACAGGATTACAAGCAAGGTTGGGAGAAGCTGGGTCTGTGGAGGTGAGGCTGATGAGTTGAATTTTGGACATGTTGGGTTTGAGATGGCCACACCATGTATATGCTCAGAGGTTCAGAAGGCAATATGATTTAGTTTAAACTTTGGGAATGAGAGTAGAATCAACAATAAAATCTTGGGAGCCTACCACATCCACATGCTTAGGAAAACTTTGAGGCTTGATGATATTGTCCAATGAGAGTGTGACGACCTAGAATAATGTGTCCAAGACCAGCAGGCAGAGAAGGCTGAGAAGTAGTGGTCAGAAGCACAGGAACAAAACCAGGACAAAAATTGTGCCATGGAAGCCAAGAGAAGAGAAAGTTTCAAGATGTAAAATGTACTTACTGACATCAGTGTTTATAAAGTAGAATAAGACAAGTCCAAGAAAGAAAAAAAGAGACAGTTGACTTTGAACATTAAAAAGCTTTACTAACCTTAGGAGCTATGGTAGTCTAGAGATAAGAGCACGGGCTTCGTAACTGAATAGATCTGCATATAAATCTAGACCCTGATAGTGACAAACTATGTGGCAATGGGTAAGTCACTCAATCTCTTAGGAACTCTTTTTTCTATAAACTAAATAAAGATAATAAT
Source organism: Lyroderma lyra (assembly GCA_004026885.1). Lineage (NCBI taxonomy): Eukaryota > Metazoa > Chordata > Mammalia > Chiroptera > Megadermatidae > Lyroderma > Lyroderma lyra. The sequence goes on along the minus strand of PVJL010009976.1, from coordinate 15,074 downwards.
ATCTACTGCATAGGATTATTTTGAGAATCGGAGGATATAATACATGTGAAAAGGATTAGCACATTGCTTGATATAATAGGGAGCCAATAAATGTTAATTTTCCTGTTCATTCTCTTTCCTTTCTCCCGCCCATAAGAATAGTGTCACTGTTCATCTAAATGGTGATAGGACTCACAATATTTAACTAGGCAGGAAAAAGCTATAATTTCTAAACAAATATTTGTTAAGAACAACTCTTAGATGTCTCTTAGGCAACCCAGAGTTTAAGAAGGTATGGTTACCTTTATGATTCTAAGAGTCTTCTCAAAGTATTCCAAACAGTTCAAGAGGAGAGCAAGTTCCCAAGGCACTTTACAAGGCCAACATTACCTTGACTCCAAACCAGACAAAGATATTACCATAAAAAAGGAAAATTCTAAGCTGATATCCCTAATGAACATAAATGCAAAAATCCTCAATAAAATATTAGCAAACAAAATATAGCAATAAATTTAAAAGATCATACAACATGATTAAGTGGAATTTATTCCTAGGATGCAAGCTATTTCAATATCTGCAAATCAATTAGCATGATACACCACATAAGCAGAATGAAAGGTAGAATCATGTAATCATATCAATACATGCAGGAAATGTGTTTGACAAAATCCAGGATCTACTTATAACAAAAACTGTCAGCAAAATTGGAAGAGAAGGAACATACCTCAGTGTAATAAATGCCGTATATGACAAACCCACAGATAACCGCATACTCAATGGGGAAAAGGTAAAAGCTTTTTCTCCTTAAGATCAGAAACAAAACAAGGATCCACTTTTACCACTTTTATTTAACATGGTATTAGCAGTACTAACTGCAGCAATCAGACAACACAAATAAAAGGCATAGAAGTTGGAAAGGAAGAAGTAAGAATGGTCATTATTTGCAGATGACATGATACTATATGTAGGAACCCCAAAGAGTCTACCAAAAAACTATTATAACTGGTTAGTGAATTTAGTAAAATAGCATAATACAAAACTAATATTTCAGAAATCAGTTAAGTTTTCACACACTAATAATGGAGTGCCAGAAAGAGAAATTAAGAAAACAATCCCATTTATTATACAATTGCATTAAAAAAAATACCTAGGAATAAATTTAGCCAAGGAGGTAAAAGACCCATACTCAAAAAACTGTGAGACACTGAAGAAAGATATTGAAGATACAAATAAATTAAGGCATATACCATGTTTATAGATAGGAAGTATTAACATTGTTAAAATGTTCATACTACCTAAAGCAATCTATAGAGTCAATGTAATCCCTGTCAAAATACCAATGACATTTTTCACAGAACTAGAACAAATAATCTTAAAGTTTATATGGAACCACAAAGGACCTCTAATAGCCACAGCAATATTGAGAACAAAGAACAAAATTGGAAGTATCATCTTGCCTAATATCAAAGCTACAGTAATCAAAACAGCATGGTACTGGCATAAAAACAGAAACATAGATCAATGCAATAGAATAATAGAAAGCCCAGAAATAAACCCATGCCTATCTGATCATTTAATCTATGAAAAAGGAGGCAAGTGTTAATACAGTGGGGTAAAGACAATCTTATTTAATAAATGGTATTGGGAAAACTGGATAGATGTATGCAAAAATATGAAACCAGATCACCTTCTTACATCATATACAATAATAAACTTAAAATGGATTAAAGACTTAAATGTAAGACCCAAAACCATGAAACTCCTAGAAGAAACCATTGGCACTAAAGTTTCTCACATTGCTCTTAGTGTATTTTTTCCTAGTATATCACCTCAGGTAAGGGAAACAGAAGAAAAAATAAGCAAGTGGGACTACATCAAACTAAAAAGTTTTTGCACAGTGAAGAAACCCATCAACAAAACAAAAAGACAGCCTAATGAATGGGAGAAGATATTCACCAATGATACATCTGGTAAGGAGTTAATATCCAAAATTTTTATTTTTTTATTTTTTTATTTTTTTATAGTAAGACTTTTTTTTAAATTCATTTTTATTGTTAGACTTATTGGGGTGACATCTGTTAGCAAGGATTACATAGGTTTCAGGCATACAATTCTACAGTGCATTGTCAACTTGATGTATAATCAGTTCACCACCTAATGTGACTTCTCTTTCCATCACCTTATATTTAGCTTTCCCCCCTCCTCTCCCACCCCCTCCCCTTTCTCCCCTCCCTAACC
>PVJL010009976.1:0-12757 GCA_004026885.1 Lyroderma lyra | reverse complement strand
TTATTGATTGTGTCCATGGGTTATAAAGAAATTAACAAAATTTATTTTAAAACTCATACAACTCAACAGCAAAAAACATAAAAAATTCTCAAACAATCCAATTAAAAAATGGACACAGGACCTGATGAGCCATTTCTTCAAAGAGGACATACAGATGACCAATAAACATATGAAAAGATGTTCTATGTCACTGATCATCAGAAAAATGCAAATGAGAACTGCCATGAGATAACAACTCACACTTATCAGATCACTATCATCAATAAACTGGTGAGGATGTGGAGGAAAGGAAACCCTTGACTACTGTTGGTGGGATTGCAAATTTGTGCAGCCATTCTGAAAACTGGATTGGAGGTTCTTCAAAAAATTAAAAATATAACTACCTTATGACCCAGCAGTTCCACTCATGGGTATCTGAAGAAATCCAAAACACTAATTCAAAAAAATATATGCACCCCTGTGTTCATTGCAGCACTACTTAAAACAGTCAAGATATGATAACAACCCAAGTGCCCATCAATAGACCAATGGATAAAGAAAAGGAGGTACACACACACATACACACACACTGGATATTACTTTGGCATGAAAATAGGCTGAGTAGATGTACTGTTTTAAATGGGACAGAAAAAAATGGTACTGTCCCATTTAAAATGCTATGTGTGGTCAGCCTAGTCTCACTGGGCTAAATTCAAGGTGTCAGTAGGCCAACCACATGTACCTTTTTAAATGAGACAGTACCATATTTTCTGTCCTAATTAAAATGGTACATCTGGTCAGCCTACATAAAAAAGAATGAAACCTTACCATTTGGGACAACATGGCTGGATCTAGAAAAAAGTCAGGCAGAAAAGACAAATACCATATGATCTCACTTATATGTAGAATCTACCAGATACAATAAATGAATAACAAAATAGAAACTCTTAGATACAGAGATCAAAACTGATGATTGCCAGAGGTGAACGGTTTGGGGAGCTGGGTGAAAAAGGTGAATGGATTAAGGAATATAAATTGGTAGTCACAAAATAATCATGGGGATATAAAGTACAGCATAGAGAATATAGTCAATAATGTTGCAACAGCTATGTATATTGCCAGGAGGGTGCTAGACTAACCAGAAGGATCACAGCATAAATTATAGTAATGTCTAACCACTATGCTGTAAATGTGAATACAATATAAAATAATATTGTCAATTGTAACTGAAAAAAATAAATAATTGAAAAATAAAAGAATCTAAGAGTCCAACTGAGGAGGTGAGAAAGTCATTTTCTAATTGTGGGCATGTTATATGTTGTGCATGCCACAGTCAAGGTAGGAACAGAACATTCAGGAGCATAGTGAAGATGGAAGATTGAAAGGTTCATCTAACCCTGTTTTGCTTTCTTTTAATACAGTATAGTTACACTTATGTTACTGGGTGAGACAATTGTATCTGTTTTTATCTTCTCAATGGTAAGAGTTCAGTCAAGAAACAGTTTGTACACATATAGAATAGTAAGCAGTGACTGTTTTTCCCACTCTGGGGACAAGAGAGAGAAAACCACTCACTCCTTAATGTTGTGTGAAGGTTTTTGTTTCTATGCATAGAATTGTCGCCCCCTCTCCCTCTGTAGTATCTCTTATTTTCCCAATTGGTGTGCCCCATCACCCCTTCTTGCTCCCAAAGTTGTCTGAGCTCATTAAAGTGGCCCTGAGAAGTAGTTCTAATAAGCAGGATGTTTTTCCTCCTTCTCTGGCATTTTTCTTGTTTTAACAATTTATCCATTTGATTTAAGGGCATGTAGGAGCCCACTATCCTGCTGAGTAAGCAAGGTGTTTGTACCCCAAGTAAGAGGAGGTGTAAGTGTCATTGACCCAAGTAGAAGCTGTAAGTGGGTTCCTAACTGGGCTAGTTCCCTTCTTCACCTGCTCATTCCTATTTTTCTACCTACCCTACAGCCTAGATTACTGAATATGTTAATTTTCTGATTTTTAAGAAAGAAATATGTAACTGGAGACTATTTGTACTGAACTAATTTAATAGTGAGTCATATCTTTAATAGAATAATAATGATAAATTAACTTGTTAGAAAAATAATTGGGTAAGAAATGGGCAAAATTTTCTCCACCTCTCTGTATTTCATCTCTATCTCTACCTCTCTTTCCCTCCCTGCCTCTCTTTCTCTCTTTTATAGGAATCTTCACCTAGAGTAAATTAGCCTTACTTACTGTTCAATTCAGAACAGAATCCCACATTGTTGCCATGGTAGTGAGACAAAAAGCCTCCAGTCTCTAAATTGGCAACCCCAACTCCAAAAAATCAACGTAAATATCCTAGAGTGCAAGGATGGTCCAGGAAGAGACTGAGCTTAGAGGCAGGATTGAAGGATGAGAGGCTAGGAAAAATAGAGTTCCAATTTCCCATGTGGTGATTTAGGAGAGTGTGGGTACAGGCTGAGGTTGATGGAGAGAATGATGAAGGCTTGGGAGACGGAGACGCAAAAGAAGTACCCACCTTCATTTGCTGGAACAGTGCATGGTAAACTTATTAATCCTAAAACAAAAATTTGTTTTCAAAGTGTGCTTAGGTATATTTTTCTATCTCAATATCTCTATATTTTCCTATTTTTCTCCCCCTACCCCTCTCATCTCCCTCCCTTTTTCTCCTTGTAACCACCTCTTCCTCCATCTTTATCTCTCCCTACTTTGGGAAAAAGTTCTGTGGTTGCTAAGCCTCTTCCTGGCTTTTTAAAATATATATATACTTTTTATTGTTAGACTTATTGTGGTGACATTGATTAGCAAGAGTCAAGTAGGTTCCTTCCTGGCTTTTCTTTATTTATTTCCCTGCCTAATTTGCCCTAGTAACCACAGCTTTTAAATGTTGACAGGTTTGTGGTGAATATCAAAACATATCTTTTACATTTGCTTGTCAAGGTAATAGCCTTGACAGGTGTCAAGTGCAATCATATTATGAAAGTAAAAAAGATTGTCTCATGTGAAGGAAGAAATGTATTAGTTAGGGCCCTGATACTTCCCCACCCCCTCATCCTGGTTAATTTCATCTTTTTTGTCTCTTCTTTCTTTAGTTCTCATTTTTTCCTCTCTTCAAAGCCCTTTTTTGATACTTTTGTCTTTTTCTCTTTTTCCTTCATCCTGTTCTATTTTTTCCCTTGTTTTCTCATTCTCTCAGCCAGTCTTCTTTTTGTCCTTTCTCATGCTCACTTACTATGCCTGTCTGTCTGTCTCTCCCTTCTACCTGACTTTTCTCTCCTTGCTTTATTTTTTGCTTCCACTCCTCTAGCTCGTGAACTTTCTTCTGAGTCTTTCTCCAAGCCTCCAATTCCTCCACTGGAGTCCATTCTGTCTGTCTTTCTCTGTCTGCAGTAGCCAGATAAAATTGTGGAGCAGTGTGTTTCTGAGGGGACTTTGCATTGCTGCTGCTCATCCTCTGGCAGGCTGTTGATGCTGCAGTCTGCTCAAAAAGCTGACCCTGATGAAAATTCTGCCCACACACTGGCCCCAGGGGAGAGGGAGTGCAGCAGGAATTACTGAACTGTCAGTTAGAAAGGAGCATGCATCTTCTCATCACATGGTCATAAGATAAATATTGTAATGACAAAACACATCAGTAGCACCACTGTGTCTGGAGCATAAGAGTTCATTTTTATACATTTCTATTTAATTAAAATATTCCAACAGTCTGTATTTAGCATCTTCATACCCCTGGTTTGTTTTTTAATCAATTTTTATTGTTAGACTTATTGGGGTGACATCTGTTAGCAAGGATTACATAGGTTTCAGGCATACAATTCTACAGTGCATTGTCAACTTGATGTATAATAAGTTTGAAGCATTTCCTGTGGAATTCATGGTTACAACAACCTACACTTGTTATCTGTCAGAAGGAGGAGGGTAATTGAGGGAATTATTTTAATTGGGAGAGATAGGTTGGGGAGTGAGTGAAAAAGTGGATTCAATGTTTTATAGGGGGTTGTGGCTATAGGCAATGAGACAAATTCTTTGAAAGTGGTGGAGGTTGGAGGTTAAGCAGAAAGAATATAAGGATTAAAAATTATGCTTTTGCAGCAGTCTTGATGTCCAAGAAAGTTTTAATACCAGAGGATAATTTTTTTGTTCCTATAACTTATATAATAGCCTGCATAAGATTACTGGTGCTGCCTGATGCAAATAGAATGCTTAAGAAGTCAGCCCACCTCAGTCTCCCAAACCCCTAAAAATTCACCACTTTCCAATACATATTCCTCCATCCTAATATACTCCCTCCCTACCCTCCAGCAGGTACTACCACCTCTGACTTAGCTCCCAGTTATTGAACACCTACTACATGTCAGGCATTCTCTAGGACATAGTTATTCATATCTGCATTTTACAGTTAAAAAAACTAGAGCTCTGAGTGTTTCAATAACTTGTTCAAGGGCACATAGCTAGTAAGTGAGCTAATATTCCTTGAATTGGCAGAGATAACCTGAGCTGAAGAGAATAGCTCTGAGTGAGTGAGTGAGTGTGTGTGTGTGCGCGCGCACATTTGCGCACGTGCTTGCGTGCACATGCGCCCATATGTGTGTGGGCAGGGGAGAGAGAGAGAGAGAGAGAGAGAGAGAGGGAGAGAACAGAGAGACTGTGTTGGGTCTGAGGGTAGAGGTGAAGATGTCAAAACTTCCTTTGCTTCTCTAGAGGGGCGCAAAATACAGTTCTCCTGTTTGGGTTTTGGTACTGTGTGATGATTTCTTTAGAAGAAATGAATAATATGTTTCTGCTAAATAATCATCACAATAATTATTTTCATGTTTCCTTCTTGAAGCAGGTTAAGGGGTTCATTTAACTTCGCAGTGATGCCAAGTAACTATGCAGTAGAGTTGCCAAATTATTTTGTTATAATCTCACAGTGAGCAGTATAGTTAACAATGCTCAATGCTCAGTGTGCTTAGACAGCCTCATCTACAGCCTTAATTTGAGGGGTCCATTTAATTGGTAGAGCTGAAATCCATTTTTGCCACAACCTGGGTGGGGAACAAGGAAACTGGAGGGGAAGCAACAGGGAATGAAGAAATAAACACACAGCTACAGATAGACATAAGAGAAAGCTGGGACTAGGTGGTTCTCTGAGCTCTCATGGAGACACAGAGACCCTGTCTAGCAGCAGCAAGTTTATTTTATAGGGTGGGCAAAACAAGTGAGATCACAAGGGTAAATCAGTAAAGCAGAACTGGAAAGTACACCTCAACTAGGAAATATGCATTATTACATCCTTTCCCAGTCCTTTAAAGTCCTGGATGGATGCATTTGATCAGTATCTTGATGTATATTCCTCAAGTATTACTTTTGTACTACTATTCTTTTTTAAGCAGGTGAGCCATGAGTTGTGTCTCAGGTCATGTCCAGAAACCAAACAGCTTTGCTCACAATGTCATATTTTTCCTTTTCCCTCAAGCCAGAAACTACATCCCGAGTAATGTCCTTGTTCACCCAGTTCTGGGCTGCCTTGCAAGACCCTTGAACTGTAGATTCCAAGCACACAGGTAGCCTTGCTAAAACTGTTTTCTCAAAAGACCTGGCTTCTGTCTCACATGCTCCCTACACATTTTGACACTCCAAGTCATCATTAAAGCATGAAGGATTTCCCCATTGCCTCCAGATCACACCCAGGTCACCTTGTGCAGACCATATTCTGCCTTTCGCACAACCAGTGCTGCCTCCTTCACATCCTTGTGAAGACCAACTGAGTCCACAAATGTGGAAATTGCTATATAAACTTTAAAGTATTGTCTAGATGGAAGACATTGTTGTTCTTGTAACCTTTAGCATCATTTCTGGTTTTCCATCCTAATTTGTCATTGAGTTCTCACATCATACCAGGAGCGACAGTACAGTGTTGTGGTGAAAAACATCAACTATTATAGATTTGCCCAACTTCAAATCTCAGCTCTGCCACTCACTGTTTGACTATGGCATGTATTTAATCTTTCTTTACCTCACTTTGCCCATTAGTAAAATCTGATATCTACTTCATAAGTCTATGGTAAAGATTAAATGTGTTAGGCACTTAGAACATTCCTGGCACAGAAGGGTAAGGGATATATATATATATATATATATATATATATATATATATATATATATATTTTCAGTGCTTTATATATATATATATATATATATTCAGTGCTTTGAGACTGCAGTGGTTTATGTTTACTGTTTACTCCACTATCTACCTAGATTAAAACAGGTGAGCAATCAGGTGAGAGGTATGATGTGGCTTGGCATAGGGTTAGAGCTGAGATAGCATCATTTTGGGCCTGCAATAGAGATCAAACACTTTCAGAGTGATTCCTACTGGCTGGGGAGCTGCATGTACTTTACTTTAGTCATTGTCATCCAACAATAAGTCAAGCCACAGTTGCCACCTGCCCATTGTGGTTATCTATTTCTTTAAGGAGATATGTCTAAATGGGGCTCAAGAAAGAGCTGGTTAGTAGTTGATTTTGGAGACTGGACCAGGTTATTAACTTAAGTGAAAGTTTCCACCCTTTCTAATATAGTGCCAAAGGCTTTCTTTTGGAGTCAGACAGACCTGGCTTTGAATATCAGCTCTGCCACTTACCCGCTGTGTAATCTTGGGAGACAAGCTAATCCCTCTGAGTCTGTTGCCTCCTTTCTAAAATAGTACAGATAATAATTATATTTATCATAAGCAGGTTACCTGACAAATAGTAGCCATGCAGTAAATGTAAAATTTTCATTTCTACTCCAAGCTGCCTTTTCATCTGACAACCACAAGGACCAAGTAGGGCTGGGCTTGGTTGCATAGAGAATCATGCAATCATTATATCTGTGGTCATGCAGCCCAGCTATTGGTGTGTTGAAATATTCATGGGGCTTGAAGTCAGAAGATCCAGGTTCTAGAACTAATCTGCCTTTTACTACCTCTGCCACCATTGGACTCTTTAAGTCTTTGTTTCCTCATCTTTCAAACAGAGATTTGTCCTTACCTTGACTACCTTCCAGGATTATTAAGAAGGTCAGATGAGTGGATGTCCCTGGAACATACTTAATATAGTTACCCACAGTGTGGTTTGAGAGACAGTAAGATCAGATTAGAGCCAAGGGGGATGTTGCTAAGCAGTGCCTCTGAAAGTAAGCTAAGGATTTCAGAGGCTTCTTGTAAAGACAAACCAAACACCTACTGAGAAACAGAGACAGACATCCCAGTAACAATAGAACAAGCTGCATGAAAATTTGAGAATGAAACCCTTATAATTTTACCATTCTAGCACAACCATTTTTATTTTCTTCTATTATGTCTAAACTGTTGCTTCCATGCTTAGGTATTTTTATATAGATCCAATTTATCCATTCATTTAATAAGCACTTTGTGTTCCTACCCTCTGCCAGAACCTGCATACAGTACTGGTGCAAGAGAAATAACTCAATCACTGCCTGGGCCCTCCACTGGCATGAAGGGGTAGACAGCACAGGGAAATAAATGGCAGGAACATAAAATAAGTGCTGTAATAAAGTGGTGTATAAAGTATCTTGCAGTCATAGATAAGAGGCCACATAATTTTATATTTTGCCTTTTATGACTTACCTATATCTTTACTCCTGCTGTTGCAATATACTCTTGATAATTATGATTTTCAATGTCTGTCTAATATTCCATTGAGTTAATGTACCAAAATTTACTTAGCAAAAATAAACTAAAACAACCTCAGTGGCCAATAACAAGAGTGTATCTATTATCACAACTGCTGAAAAAAAACTTGAATATACAAAATAGTCTGATCACTGGAAAAGAAACTTCCCATTGTACTCAGTACTTACTAGAGGGCTTTATTTAGGTCTCGGCTCCACATTTAAAGGTGGATTAAGAAAGAGTGAAGGGAATGTTGAGGAGAGCCACAAAGGGCATTGGGAAATAAGACCTTCAAGGAAAGATTAAAGAAGCTAAGATTGTTTAATGTGGAAAGGAGGAGACTGTGGGGTAATTGAAAAATGACCTTCAAATGCATGACTAATTGTCCTTTGTCTCCAGAAGCTGGAACAAATGAAAATGAATTATCTTTAATATGAGGGATTTGAGATAAATATAAAGCAGCATTTCTTGACATTGAGAGCTGTTACACTTTAAAATGAGTAAGAGAGAGGCCTTGGAACTCTTCTCTGGAACTCATTTACATGGGATAGATTTCTGCCTAACTGGGAGAGTGTAAAAATACACTCAAAATTACCCAGTTGCTGAAGTGCCTCCTTAAGGTCCATTCTCTCCCTATCAAGTCCATGGCAAATGGGGAAATATTCCTCTTTTGCTCATCGTCTCATTCAATTTTCAAGATGATTCTTTCATTATAATTTAAATATTTGAAGTTGTAATTTAGTTCAGTTTATCACTTTATGTATTCATAGGAAACAGTTTTCAATAACAATAAAAAACTAGCTTTCAATTCAGTAAAGTATTAAGGGCCCTTCTTTCACTTCCTCTTTGTGTTCTCCAGCCAACTAATTACAACTCCTTTAATTTTTCTCCATTTGTTGATCAACAGGCAACTCTTACTTCAGGACAGTAGTGGGCAGTGAACAGCATGAGGTATATGCACCAACTGGGCAAGTTTGGGCAGAAAAGGCTAGCCAAGGTCTGTTCTTAGCAAGGAGCAAACCCAACAAGTAGATTGCCCAGTTCAAAGGACTGACAGTCTGCTCCATGATCTCTGCCCAGAAAATAATGGCTACAAGTGGCAATGACTCAAGGCACAAGATGCCCAGTGCCAGTTCAGAGTCTCAAATTAGCATCAGCTGGTCTGTCACCCTACTAGGAAGGTGGACCTATTTTTAGAAGTGAATATTTCATTTACACATTGAAAGACATCATGAGCTTTGTCAGTAAGTTCCCCCACCAAACTACTGGCCAGCTCTAATTTTCCATAGCTTTTAATCACATCAGGATTACACTGAGATTAGCATCATTAGAGGGGAAAAAGGCATTCTTTTCTCCATGCAACATGTGAATTGAGAGTCACTATTGGCTAGTAACTTTTTGCTAAGAAGAAAAAAAAAACCTCCTTGGGCCCTCTGCTAAAATCTGTAAAAATAATTCTAACATTTTTGAGAAAGTGTTGAAGTCTGAAAGGTTGTTTCTCTGGCAGTGATTTCTCTTGCAGCAAGAGATTAGAACTCCCCAGCTCCAATAAGAAGACATGACCTAATATACAATACTTTTAATATCAGTCTCCATGACATCAAAGTTACCTTGTGTATGAAGCTTGGACTCCATTTTCTTGGAAATTTCCTGGCCACATTTTCACTTTGCTACTAGAAGATCAGTTTCCAGTAGGATGAGTTAATCTACAAGTGAATATTTGCTGAGAGCCTACTGTGTGCAATGCATTGAGTTAAAAGTTTCACTTCAAGAAAGAATAGAAATAGTGAAGTTTAGTCATCCACAAAGAGAGAAAGGTGGAAGTATACATGACCAATGAACATGTTTCTGGATATTTCATGTTCATGGATAGGAAGATTTAACATTATTAAAATGGTCATATTACCCAAAGCAATATATAGATCAATTCAATTCTCATCAAAATCCCACAAACACACCTTCATGAAATAGATTTTAAAATTATCAGATTTGTATGGAACCACAAAAGACCTCAAATTGCCAAAGCAATATTAAAAAAAAAGGCTGTTGGTATCACACTCCCTGATTTCAATTTATACTACATAGCATCAATAATCAAAACATCTTGGTATTGGCAGAAAAAAACAGAGACACAGACAATGAAACAGAATAAAAACCCAGAAATAAATCCACAAGTAAATGGACAAATAATTTTTGATAAAGGAGCAAAAAATATGCAATGGGGAAAAGACAGCTTCTTCAGTACACGGTGATGAGAGAACTAGAAAAACATAAGTAAAAGAATAAATCTGAACTGTGAGTTCTCATCACATACTAAAATTATTTCAAAATGGATTAGATGCCTTCACATAAGACCCAAAACAATAAACTGTATAGAAGAAAACAGTGGCACTAAACTTACAGACTTAGGGCTTGAAGAAGATTTCATGAACCCGACTTCAAAGGCAAAAAAATGTAAAAGCAAAAGTAAATGAATAGGAGTTCATCAAACTAAGAAGCTTTTGCACAGAAAAAGAAACCATCACAAAACAAAGAGACAGCCAACTGAATGGGAGAAAATATTTGCAAAGAACACATCTGATAAGGATCTAAAATATAAAGAACTAGTATGACTCAACAACAACCAAAAACAAACAGCCCAATTAAAAAGTGGACAGAGGACCTGAACAGACAATTCTCCCATAAAGAAATACAAATGGCCAACAGTCATGAAAAAAGCCTCAACCTCCTTAGCTATTAGGGAAATGCAAATAGAAACCATAATGAGATACCACCTCACATCTTTTATAATGGCTATTATCAACCAGACAAGGAATAGCAAGTGCTGGAAATGCTGGGGAGAAAAAGGAACTCTGGCACAGTGCTGGTGGGAAAGTAAATTTGTACAACCACTGTAGAGGACAATGTAGAGGCTCCTCAGAAAACTGGGAATGTAGTTAGCATATGACCCAGAAATCCCACACTGAGTATTTACCAAAAAAATGTAAAAACCTTAGTTTGCAAAGACTTACATACCCCAATGTTCATCACAGCACTGTTTATGATGGCCAATTTATGGAAGCAACCTTCAGTAGATGACTGGATAAAGAAGCTGTGGTACACATACACAATGGAATATTACTCAGCTATAAGAAAAGATGAAATAAGACCATTTGCAACAAAATAGATGGACCTCAAGAACATCATGCTAAGCGAAATAAGCCAGACAGAAAAAACAAGGAACCATATGACTTCATTCATATGTGGAATATAAAACTGAAAACAACAAAGAATAATAAACTCATGGACACAGTCAATAATAGTTCAGTGGTTACCTGGGGGCAAGGGGAGAGAGGGTGGGAGAAGAAGGAGGGCATGGCAGAGAAGGGAGGGAGAGACAAACATATGGTGATGGAAAGAGAACTGGCACTGGGTGGTGAACACATAATGCAATTCATAGATGATGCACTGTAGAATTGTACACCTGGTACCTATGTAATTCTTATTAACCAATGTCACCCCAATAAGTCTAACAATAAAAAAAGGAATATTTTTCTAGAATATTGCTTGAGGGGGAATGATTACTGCAGCTCTAACTTTCACAAAAATCACTTTCTGGTTAATGAAAAACATTTTCTTCTACTCCCAAGTTTTCTGCTACCTGCTAATTATCCACAGGAAAAAAAACTGGGCATCCATTAGAGAAAACTGAACTACTCTCATCTAATTTGGAAGTATAGGGAGGTTATGCTGGTGGTTTTAGACTGGAATTTGTGAAGTGAGGTGTTTGGTGAGATATTGTATAGGATATTAGCCACAAGGGGAGGTAAAAAATGTTCACAGAATGGGAGGGATATCAAAGAGGTGGGATCACTAGTACACACTGTTTGACTGTGTGACTTATTATTAGTATATGTGTCAAATTTCAGCCTACTTGCATCCATGTTCTTTCAGATATCACTGAAGGTGCACATCAAATGGAAAGAAAGAAATAAAGAAGGAAAGAAGGAAAGAAGGAAAGAAAGAAAGAAAGAAAGAAAGAAAGAAAGAAAGAAAGAAAGAAAGAAAGAAGGAAAGAAGGAAAGAAGGAAAGAAGGAAAGAAGGAAAGAAGGAAAGAAAGAAAGAAAGAAAGAAAGAAAGAATGAAAGAAAGAAAGAAAGAAAGAAACCCAAGTATGGATAAAATTGAATTTCACACCATCATTAAGTTCCTCACAAAGCAAGGAAATACACCTCAAACCATTCAGGAAGAGCTGTTAGCAGTTTATAGGAACTTTTGCCCTGGGAAATCCATCGTTCACAAGTGGCTTAGCCTTTTCAAGAAAGGCCTAGAGTCAATTGAAGATGACCTTTGTCCAGGACGCCCTGTTGAAGCTACTTCTTCAGACATTGTCAAAGGTTAAAAACTTGTAGTGGAAGATGCTATAATGAATAAAAGCAGCTTGCAGAAATGGTTGATGTATCATGTACAACCATTTTGAATATTCTCCATCAGCATCTAAGGATGTCAAAAGTCAGCTCAATTTGGGTAAAGAGAATGCTCACACTACTTCAAAAACAACGGAACATCAAGTGTTCGTGACAACTTTTGTACCTCTGCAGAGATAACAAATATGCAGGGATTTGTTTGTTTGTTTGTTTGCTTTTTTATTTTATAGATGAATAAATTTTATTGTAAAGAAGCTAGACAATTTATTGCCAAACATGTACATAATAAGTAGCAAAATTAAGACCCAAACTGAGTTCTAATTACAAGTGTACTAGGTATTCTATTGTATCTCCCTACTTCTCCTTAAAAGTTCAACAAAGGCAGACTAAAAGCATAAACATGGAGAGAAGGTTTTCCAGGAAATTTTGAACTTTATGAAAACAATAAAATAATAAAACAGCTTTTAAAAAGTGGTTTTTTTTTGTCAATTATCAGTAACATTTACTAAGGATCTATCATAAACCAGTTATCATGCGAGGGGTGAGGATACAAAAGAAATACACTGGAGTTCCCTGGGGTGTAGTGGCTTAAGGATTTGGTGCTGGGAGTTCTCTGGTGGTGTAGTGGCTTAAGGCTCCGGTGCTATCAGTGCTGCGGCCTGGGTTCGACTCCCATCTAGAGAGCTACCCACATACAAAAAAAAAAAAAAA
>PVJL010009975.1:0-52941 GCA_004026885.1 Lyroderma lyra | reverse complement strand
CTGTGTGGTCGCTGTGTGGTCGCTGTGTGGTCACTATCAGGTCACTGTGTGGTCGCTGTGTGGTCGCTGTGTGGTCACTATCAGGTCACTGTGTGGTCGCTGTATGGTCGCTGTGTGGTCGCAGGGCACCCGCTGTCAGAGCACGTCCCTGGGCAGTAAGGAACGGAAAACCCTCCGGGAGGCTCAAGTTCATAAGGAACAGCTGTCTGCAGTGAGAGAATTCCGGGACAGCGGGCCCGGGACCGACACCACCCCTCAGCTACGACAGGTGAGCGATACCCAGGGCTCCCCCACATGTCCCCTTTTGCTCCTGAAAGCAGCGGCCGTGCTGTATTCATGTCTATCATTGTGCGCAGCGAGACGCCTGACGCTTCTTTAGACTCGGAGGCAGGGCCAGGAGAAAAAAGAGGTACGTTTCTCACCAGGAAAGCGAAATCTCTTCCAGAAAGACTCAGTGGACACCCCTTACGGAAAGGTCACGTGGAGAGACACCGAAGAAGCCAGGACAAGGTCCTGCCCTCACAGCGCTTGGACGGAACCAGCCCCGTGGACACCCTGGTCTTGGACTCTCCAGAACCGTGAGACGAGAACCCTGTTAAGTCGCCGTGTCGGTGTGACTGGTTGTGGAGGCCCCAGCAAACCCACAGGCCAGAGCTTTGCTCACACCCCATACGAGTCAAGTCACGTTTCCGAATCAGAGATTCTTTCACCAAAAATAGACGCTCTCGGAGAAATCGCTTCCTCTCCTCAAGTTCTCCCCTCAGACTCCCAAAGTCTTACTTGCAGGCCCAGGTTCCTTTTTCTGTGTTCTAGAGACGGCTCCGGAACTATTGGAGGCGTCTACGCCTCACTGCCAGCTCAGTCACCGACAACACGCATTACAGATGACCGCGCAGGACCTGTAAGAGAATGCGACGACAATAGCAGACATGGAAGTGTCCTCATGCGGCAGCTGCAAGAGCAGCTCTGACGGGTCGCGGAATAGTAGCATTTGTTTTGTCACTGCTAGCTGAGCGTGGACGTCTGCAGGAATAGAAGGTAATGCCCAGATCTTCAGCCCATGCCCTCGTGGATGCTCAGGGTCAGCAGCATCACCGAAATACGCTTTGTATTACCCTTCCTTATTCCGCACCACTCACACAGCCACGATGAAGCTCATCGCCACGTCCTGGCCTCGCGTGTCAGCAGGAAACATGTTGACTGGCTTCCCCGGGGACGCTCACTGGCATCTGTGCACGTCAAGGTTTCACTGGGCCCTTCATCTGCCTGGTCGTACAGAAACCTGGAATCAAGCCGGTCTCGGCCAGAACCCTGGGAGCCCAAAATCTCAAGCACCGGCCAAAAGACAAACAAACATTTCCCTGGTTGTTGGAGAGTGTGGCTTGCGTGAGTTCTGGTTGACGGAAACAGTGGTTCTCTTACCTGAAATAGTGGTTCTTCAAACGAACGCGCAAAACACAAAACCTCACTCAGTTTTACAAGCCTCCAGGGTGTCCTCTATTGTAAAGCAGCAGAACAAACAGCCCCTCACTGCCCAGCTCGGAAGGGTCACCACGTGCGCTGGGTTCTATTACTTAGGACACGAGACGTGATGTTTCTGACTCATGGAAGAAGCCCCGCCTAGCAGAGCCTCACGGGGCTAAGTCAGACGCACGCTGCGTTGTTAGGATGCCACCTCACGATGGCTGTGCTGCTGGCCTGTGACTTTTACCTACAATGAAATACTTTCAAAAAGTGTCTTCACTCCTCTGATCCTCGGTAACTTGGATCGTTTGTACCTCTCACTGGCTAAAGGTGAGAGGTACAGATATGTTACCTGTTGTGGTTGTTTTTGTGTTCTTGACTTGTACTGTGACTAAGTGTCCTGTTTATCACGGGTCCTCTAATGTCAGTGACTGCCGTGCTCCCTGTGTAGGAATACGTACAACGCCTCTGCCCCGTGGGAAAGCTTCACAGATACGCATGCAGCAAGCCGATGACACCTACCGCGCCCGAATGCTGGATTCTCAGTGTTGGCATTATTTTACTAAGCTGTACTATCAATTTTTTGAAATTATTCCAATCAATCTTTCCAAATCACTAGGAAAAAAATCCCCACCTTGTTTTACTTTGCTGGAAGAGTAATCGTCCTTAGGCTTGACGTTAGAAGCAGTTCTTTGATGGATTGTTGTCACGTTGGAATGTCTTGCAAAGATGAGGTCCTGCAAAGGAAGTCATCTCAGGCTGAAGCCACCCGGAGAACGTGCCTAATGTTTGAGCTCAAAGACAGTGGAGTCTTACACGGAAAGCAATGTCCTCCTGTAAGGGTCCCTTCGTCACCTCAGCGTGCATAAGAAGGTGGGTAGTTGCATGTGAATGCCGAAGAAAGTACGGGTAAGGTTGTACCACAGCCTTCACAAGACAAACTATTCTGAGAATATGAAGAAATTTAAAAAACAAATAACACTTCCTTAAATTCCAAAAGTTGCTGTCACACCTACAGCAATTCGTTCATTTAGAATCAAACTACAGGTTTTCCCCAGATAAATAAGCACTCCTAAGCAATAGAGACAATCTTACAAAAAGACCAGATTAAAAATGAGACACTGTATTTGTGGTAGATAGTTGGTTTTTGTTTTTGTTTTTTTTTTAATAGATGTTCTTTTGCTTCTGGAATTCAATAGAGAGTGAGTCAAATTGTTTTATGTTTGTTTTTCAATGGGATTTACTGATTGGGTTGATGATTACATTTTCAGGAATCAATCAGTATTTGATGACGTAGACCTCACACAGCATCCTTTTTGCAAAAACTCCAGGAACTCTTGTAATTCTTTACAGAACATCTGTGCTCAATGAACATAAATTGCAAAAGAGAAAAATGAAAGAAACCGAAGACAAATACTCACAAATGGATGCTTTCTTCTCATTGGCACGCGCTTTGCAGGACGAATAACCATCTTCTCGCATTTATAAAGAAACAGGCTATCAAAGAATCAAGCGTAGGAGCGGCACCGCATTACCCAGCCCACACCTGCTGGATGATGGATGATCACACCAGACAAGTCAGGAGTGCCTGGGCATTAGGGAGCTGGTGGGCCCTGGGGAGCCCCTAGGAAGTCCGCTCCAAGGAGATCAAACGGAGAACAGCGATGTCACAGGCAAGGAAGCAATTCTGTCAGCACTCTAAAGTCATGAGCATATTTTTTTTTAAAAAATGACGCATGTCAGTCAAAATGGAGTGGGCATAGAAAATGAGAATCCTGAAGGCACGTGTCCAAAGGAAACATGAAGTTAAGTCGGCAGGAAAGATCGGCAGGAGTACGCGCGTCCCTGTGTCGGTCAGTGACGGGGATGAGCTCCACGCCTCATGACTGACCGTCTTCGTCCTAATTCTATTCTCACAGGGAAATCGATTTCCGACTTAGACTTCCCAGAATGAGCCAGCTCTGCCATCACTGGTCCACGTACCAGCTCCTTGCGTGTTACAGACAAATGGACTGGGATTCGGGCCTTACACGCCGGCTTCGAAGACGCTGAGGAGCTCACCAATAGACCATCTGTTCCTCGTGAAGCCTCCGGAGGGGCAGAAGCAGCCCCACCGGGCTTCCCCAAACTTCCCAGTGTCTGAGAGGAAACACCACGCCTTTTAGGCGTTTGCACGTCTACATCCGTACTTAAGTTTCACCTATCAAATCCACAGTACGGTGTCTATCTCCAGTGGGAGTGCCTGTAATCAGCTAATCGCTCTGGTGCTCCAAATCGCCTCACGTGTCACTTTACTGCTCTTCCGGAAACGCCATTTTTTAAACTGTTGTATGACAGGACATAGGACACGCTACTCGTCTTAAGTACACAACGTACTGCTTTGGTGTTCTTCTACCTTGTGAGATGATAACCACAATAACCTAGTTTGCATTTGTCAACACACACCATTACAAAGTCTGTTCTGCCTGTGATGAAAACAATGAAGGTCTACATCAGGCACGTCCAACCTGTGGCCCGGGACGGCCTTGAATGTGGCCCAACACAAGTTCTTAAAACAGGATGAGATTTTTATTTGCAATTTTCTTTCCTTCCTTTTTTTTTTTAGCTCCTCAGCTACTGTTAGTGTTCGTGTATTGTACGTGTGACCCAAGACAGTTCTCCTTCCAGTGTGGTCCAGGGACGCCACAAGTTTGGTCACCACTGACCTGCATTCTTAGAAACGTGCAAATACGCGGTGCCATATTGGTAACTATAGTCGCTGTGCTGCACATTTTTATTTTCTGAGGGTGTGTCATTAAACCTCCTTCATCTATTTTCAGAATTATAACATAGGTATGCCATGAAAACAGTGAGCTTAAAAAGATCCCAGCTTAACCATGAACGTGTTTGATCTTGGGGGGTGGGGGAGAAGGAGTTCCAAGAGCAATTCAAAGTCGGGTGTCCATTTGTGACACTTTAGCAGGCACGATGTGCGGAGGCTACTTTGCACGTCATCAACAATGAGCATGTTGGGAGTTCCCTGGTGGTGCAGTGGCTTAAGGCTTCGGTGCTGGCGCTGTCAGCGCTGCGGCCTGGGTTCGATTCCCAGTCAGGGAGCTACCCACATACCAAAAAGCAAAAAAAAAAAAAGAAAAAAATGAAAAAAAACAACGTGCATGTCACTGGAGTGTGTCGTGTCTTAGAACGAGTTTATAAGAGGTGAGGGGACTGTCAGGTGTGTCTGCCACAAAACAACCAGCAGAAGGTGTTAATGAAGTAGAAAATTATTTTACTGGAAGTAAAATTTTGTACCTAGACTGAATATAATTTGGAGAAACTTAAAGTTTAGTTTTAGAACATGAAGGGGAGACCCCCAAACAATGAATGACCTTCCGGAGGGCGGGCCCCATGGAGCACAGGCCCCCCCACTGGGGAAGTGTTCTAGAACCGTCTGCATCCGGGCACCCGCGGGCGTGGTGGTGAGAGGCCGCGTGCGGCGTCAGTGAGCTGTTTTGGAGACTCTGTCACCGCGTGTGCCCATGTCATGACGGTGACGGACACGGACACGGTGCAGCGTGACGACGCACCTGCCCACCCCGCGCTGAGTGCTCAGCAGGTTCCGACCCCAAACGGCCTGACCCCCGGGCCCCACCCTCCCTGGTCACCCATGTCATCCTGAGCAACCTTTCCTTTTGCTTCCCTGGATGAAATAAGTCCTCAAAGAGAAATACGTTGCTGATGTGGAAGAGGTGACACAAAAAATGGCAGAAGCCCTAAAACGCATCCAAATTAACGAGTTCAAAAACTGTTTTGAGCAGCAGAAAAAGCGTCTTGACAGGTGCATTGCATCCAACAAAGAGTCCTTTGAAGGTGACTGAAGGTTACACGTGTAAGAATAAATACACAGCATTTTATCAATGATTTCCAGTTATTTCGGGCCCCCCCCATACTAGGCATAATAATGAACGATGAGATAACATCATGGAAGAGTAAAAACCTTCTCATATTTGAGCATTTTAAGCCTCTGTTCTCCTTGTGCAAAGTGTGTATCTTGTAAAGAATACTGAAATTACACAACAGTTTGGACAAGCTGTGGCCACTATGAAAGCTCTGTCCACACGTAAGTCAGGAGAGACTGTGTTATGCCGCGATGACCACCACGCTCTCCAGTCACAGCACATGTATTCTTGACGCCGTTCGGCCACTGCAAGTCGGCCAAGCTCCTGCTCTACACGATCGCGTTCCGTGGGCGATGGCCAGGCCGCTGGAGCAGCGATCGCCAGGTGGCCACCCAGCAAAAAGCAAGCAGGTGAGAAGTGAAACTCCACCTTGTACCCAGCAAGGGACGGGGAGGAAAACAGAAGGTTTTCAACATCTCTAACGACTGTGAAAGGCAATAGTAACAGGTAGAATTCCATTTCACAATTTCAACAAAAAAAAACTTGAACTGAATGAGCAAAGAGCTGGAAAACCCGAGACATCATCAGTGTTTAAATGGATAGAAAAGGCGAGCAATGTCTTTCTTGCTATAAAACAACTTACGGAGCGACAATTCTGTGCTAGGGAACACCCTTCCCTAGACCCCCAGGTGGAAGTCAGCCCAGCTGGTGGGAACGTAAGAAGAGCAGAGTGTGTGTGCCAGCGGGCCGGCCAAATTCACAGTCAAGGTTATCCGTAGTCTCTCCACGGGGTCGCACTGTGATTCACTTGACCCCAATAGCATGGAACTTCCAGGACATCAAACGACAGCAGCCAGCTTCCCGACAGCCCCCTTCCACCCGTAACCACACGAAATGCCTATGCTACCCTCCTGTCTGATGGAGGTCCTCCCCTAAGGGGGCGTTCACTATGTCTGCACCTCTCTCCGGCCCCAAGTACGGACACGACGCTGGGATGGCAACATACCGGGGTACTCTCTGAAGCCCCCAACCAAACCACCACCACAGTGACCTCCCAGCAACGAAAGGACAGGAGTTATAAATGGCTTGTAAGTGGCACCTAAGCACATTTTATTTCTGCCCGTACGTGAGGTCCAAAGGGCCTGTGTGTAACTTCTAGGATTAAAAGGAGAAAAAAAAAGCAACTAACCCAACACAACTTCTAGGCCAAGGGACACTCAGTCATCAAGTTTCAGGTGTTACACGTCCCCCCCATACAGGCCTCTCTCACCAGAATTACAGACAATACTCAGAGTCCACCTACCCCACTGGCTTCCTGCAAAAGGAAAAAGGGCGTTTGTTACATTGTCACAGCAAATTCCACTGACAGGGTTTCTTCCAGCATCTTCCTGAATGTGGGTCAGGCGAATATAATCAGCGATAAGCAAAACACTTCAATACGTGCGAAAATGTTTAAAAGGAGGTCAGGTTGACACCATTCATAAACAACTGCAAGATTCAGACGTGGGATTTATCATGGAATTTTCTAGAAGGGACATCACGAAAGCATAAAAACGTCACCCTGAGCCCTTGCTCACGTTCTAAGTGTGTATATTCACGACAGGGGAACTGCTAGCTCACGGGGCACACACACGTCCGCCCCAGGAGGTTCAGGGTGGTGGCACCAACATATCCTCTTTCCGATGACACAGGGGTGTCCGTGGTCACAGAGGAGTACGGCTGTCTAGGGCAGACAGGGTTCTATGATGGCCCCATTATCAGCCTGGTATTAATTCCGCGATTTTATTCCTTTAAATGGTCAAAAGTACTTGGACACTGTGATTAAGGTTACTAAGAAGTTGACCTTGAAATAAAGGAGATTATCTAGGGGATAAAGGAGATCAACTAATCGGACTAGCCCTTTCAAAGCAGGACATTTTCTCCCAGTGGTGGCAGAAGGGGACTTTCAAAAGAGTAAGGCACTCGAAGGATTCAGCAGGAGAGACACTGCGTTGCTGGCTTTGAAGGTGGGAGGGACGTGGAGAAAGGAGCTGAGCGGGGCCCTGCCCTGACCGCCAGCCGGGAACTGGGCACCTCGGTCCTACAACCGCAAGGATCCAAATACCACCACAATCTGAATGATTCTGGATCAGTCTTCCCCAGAACCTCCAGATAAGAAGCTAGGCTGGCTAATACCTCAATTGGGACCCTCAGCAGAGATCTGCCCAACCCAAAGGTTGATGGACCTCTGACCTATGGAACGGGGAATGAATCAAAGGGTGCTGTTTTACGTTGCTAGGTTTGTGGTGATGTGTTGTGCAGCCACAGAAATCGAATGTGTGTGTGTGATTGCCCGGGGGTACAGGCCCCCCTAGAACGGGTCAGCTTCTGCTCAGCTCCACTTGTCATAGGGATGCAGGTCCGCCCCACGTCCCAGTCTTTAGGAGATACTGGAAATGGGGAGTTTGGGCTCAAATTCTCTCTCTCTCTCTCTCTTTTTTTTTAAATTAGCGAGGAATTGAAACAGAAAAGCAAAGAAATCACCGTGCAAACTGACTCTGGGTGGTGGGCACGCAATGCAACACATGGACAACACGTGGCAGAACGGTACACTTGAAAACTATATAATTTTACTAGCCAATACCACCCCCAACAAATGTAATAATAAAATAACCAAGTGAAGAATTAAACATCTTTTAAAAAATACTTATGGACCAAACACGTCACATCTGAGGGCATCCGGCTTGAAACTCTGGCCTAGCTAAAGCCCATGGGCACGTCCAACTCCAATGTCATGAGTTCTGCAAATGAATGTTAGAAAACCGTCCCCTTTATGTTTTAAATGATAAATATTGCAAATGTTGCCATCCTCTAGATGGCTTCCAACCTTTCTTCCAAATGAAAGATTTATGATTATCAATGCACTATTTTAATTTTCTATGTGCTTTTTTGTGCAGAGGGTTACAGAAATGAGTGTTCATGTTGAAATTCTATTACAGTAAACCATGAGGCAAATCGTTTAAACATAAACATTACGTTGATCTATGACCCTCTTCTTTGAACAGAAATAGGAAAATAATGCGTACCAAGAAGGAATAGCTGTGTTTTCCTTCTCATCCACGTAGACTGTCATTAAGGGCATGACCTTGGGCAAGCTGTGTGAACTTGGACGTGTCACTTCACCTCTCTGTGGCTAAATGTCTTGCTTTACGAAATGAACTGGCAGTAAGAAGTCACTAACAGGGTTTCTGCAGGGATTATGTGAGTCGGTGTGTTTGAAGTACTGAGAAGGTTGACCACAACATCGTGTCCAACCCACATTAGGGATTTGCAAATGGGGGCAAGAGAGTTCCACAGTAGAGGGGAGACCGCGCCTTGTCCAGTAAGAGTCCGGCTCCATGCTGCTTCCAAATCCCTTTCCAAACACAAGCCTGCCTTTTCAGGGGTCTCGTCAGCTTCGGCCTAATTTGACTTTCTAGTCCACCTTGTTCTCCTGCTCTGCAGGTCTTACCCCCATGACACAACTTCCCTCCTATTTGGAGCCTGCAGTCTGGAACACCAAGAGTCCCAATCGGTTTACGTGACCTAAAAAGCAAGCCTACAGGGACGTCCTACACAGCACGTCCCCAGGGCCTGCAGCGGCGTGACCCCTGTTTCCACTGCACATGTTTAAACTTCAGGGCGGAGCACAAGGCTGGGATCTTGCCTTACAACCATGTACCTGTGGGCTTGTCCCATTTGGAGATGACACATTTCTTACAAATAAAGGTATTTTAGTTGTGTTCCTACAGAGCTTAGGATGATGGCTTCTATATTTTACTAGGCTGACCAGATGTCCCATTTGAAATGGGACAGAAAACAACAGTCCTGAACCGTCTGGTCAGCCCTGTCTCACTGGGCTAAATCCAAGGTGTCAGTAGGCTGACCCTACGGACCGTTTGAAACAGGACAGGACCGTTGTTTTTTGTCCTCTTTCAAATGGGACATCTGGTCAGCCTATATATTAAAAACTCAGTAAATGTTTGTTAAATTAAATGGAAAATGTTTAAAAGAAAAAGACCCTTCAACAATGAACAAAAATTAAAAGAAATTATTCAATATTCATGCATCGTAAATTTAAACAGGCCTTTGGCCTGCTCCTACTTTTAGAACTTGCTTTTGTTTTGGGGTGTGTGTGTGTGTGTGTGTGTGTGTGTGTGTGTTTATTTGAATATTCATCTTTTCAGGCTTAAAAGCAAAACAACAACTACTGGGATGGCAAGTCTGTCAGCAGTTATTCCGAACAACGTAATTATGCTTATATCTCCTCCACGTTAGGGCGTTTGCCTGTTCGTACATGAGGTAGACTTCCGTCCAACCCAATGGCCTCGTGCTCCGACCGTAAAACACGCGCAGGCCCCTGCGACACAAGCGCGCCCCCTGTACACGAGGACTAGAAAAGCGGCAGCCCGCTTCCTTCAGAGCACAGTGCCCATTCCAGTGCAAACTCCTGCCCTTACCGACCGCAGCTTCACCTAGAAAGGATGCTCTCCTGCACTCTCTGGGTACAGCCCCAACTGCTAGATAAAAACACTTTTTTTAAAAAAAGAAGGATTTAAGGGGAGAGCTCTTTGCCACCCCCCAGAGGCATTTTCATGTAACCCGGATGCTAATACACGATTTCGTGGGGCCAGCGGCCACCGCTACGAAACTGCTGCCACTCTGCAAAGTCACCACATGGCAGGACGGTTGACGTGGGCGGTTCTCTCATACGTTCTCTCGGCTCTCCACTCGCTGTAGCTGCTACAAGTGCCAGGTCCCCACTTCTCCAGCCTTGCTGACGGCGGGGCTATGGATGCATGAGCCAGCGCACGTAGGGCGATGGTGCAGTTTTCAAGGTTCGACAATGTGGTTTATTTCCTTTCTCCCCCCCCCCCGATTCCGTCACTGACTTCTCGGGGCTCCATGTACACCTCGTGCATCTCCTTAATCGCCAGGACTCTGACTTGGAAGCTAATGACTCAGCCCTCTGACGTGTGGGTGCTGGCGACCAGGTTGCAACTCTGGACCACAATTCTCCACGATGACGTAGGGGTCACCCCATGACTGGGTTCGAGATGACCCTCGTGGAGCACAGCGGAGCCTGGAGATACTCTTTCGGACATCGGTACCGGGGAGTCGCAAGGCTAACCCCGTCTTTCCTTTGCTCTGCTGCTGCTTGTGTACCTAGAAAACCCGTTGACCTTTCTAGGGATGGGAAAGGTGGCCTTTGCGACAACAGTCCGCCATCTTCCCGGCCTGTCGGCGTTCTGAATAACACTACCTTTCTCGCCGCCAACCCTTGTCTCTCTCGGTATCTGGCTCACAAGGGACAAGCAGCTGGACAGGACTTTGGTAAGAAAAGAAACCTTGTTGCAAGTCTGCTGGGGTTTCTGGGAAAGGTCTTCATCCTCTCCCGCCCCCAACAAGACTTAGTGCCGATGACCACGTGGTGTGAGAACGCGCCTGTGGCCCAGCAGTTACTTTGTAGCCACGCGACAACACACCTGAAAACGAAAGCGAAATCCTCCAACGTGGCAGGGCTTTGCACCCGGTCCTTGATAATCCTGCTTGATTAGCAAATACTAGGTCGTGTCCAGAAGATCCCAGGAGACATGTGGTCCCCAACCTGGAAACTGGGTCCCATCAAAAACGTCAGTGACCCTCTCCGGGCCACGCCAAATGGTCCTTCACATTTGGTCCCATGTAGAGTGCCTACACTTAAAAAAAATGCCCCGGGTTCCAACAATGCACAACGCAAATGTGTACTTTTGGGCTACAGGATTAATGCGTCAGAGCCGCGACCACGTGTGATGGCCTCGTCACTGTGTGGTGTCTGTGTTGCCTCCGTAGCCCCCCTGGTCCCGGCACACGGCGTTGGGTACATTACATGGGCTGCAGCTCTAACCTTGCACCAGAGTGGAGTTGCTACTGGCTGTGCGGACCAAATGTCTCCATGGTCGCTCTGGACAGAACCAAATGTCAGGGAAGTTTTGGACCAACCCCACGTCCCCACGGACGATTTGGACAAGACCTAACATCCCGGAAGGACTCCGTTCGCTCAGAAGTTGAAACCCAAGACCTGCCAACTCTGAGCTTCCTCGTACGTTAGATCGTGAACCCTCAGCGTCGCAGGCGCTTGTCAGGTTGCTGTGCGTCTGTCTGGTGCACCTTGCTCCGTGCAGTCTAGGTCGTGCAACGGAAATGCCAAGCCGTTTCCCGAATGGCCCCGCGGTCAGCTCAGTCACAGCAGGCGGGGGCTCGTACTTCTCCCTCAGTGTTATTCCGCTCTGCAAAGTTCCAGTTAAGAGCAAGATCCAGCTATAATAAATAATGACGAGGGACATTTAAATGGAAATTATGTGACTGTCTTAATAAAATGCAGTAGTTTGACAGCTGAAACGAATGGCCATCGTGCAGTCACACAAGAATGTGTCGCTAAGGCCGGGTGTCGCCCTCAGTAAAGGAACGTGCTAGTGGGATGCACGTCGACAGCACTCACTGTGCAAGGTCCCTATCAGCTTCCTTTAAATGAGACAGCAAGACGTTCGATCCAGAAATCTTTCAATTATTTTCAGAGAAAGAAATTGAAGAAGTTTCTAGTTCAAACTTAATTGATCTACGTGTACTGCTCAGCTGGGGTTTGCTCGCCCTGGGGCTCTCCCACCAGAAGTAGGTAATACACCCCCGACGGAGACGGCCGTGTCCTGACGCTGTTCTCACTGCGGATAATTAGCGAAGTGCCCAGCCCCAACGTTCTTGTCACCTGAGGTAGATGCCACCTGCCTGCACCAACGCGAAGTGCCCCGCAGAGCAAGGGGAACGGAGCGTGGGTGTGCGGGTGCGTGTCGTGGCTCCCAGCCTTTTCCCAGGCGGACACCCCTTGTAAGCCCATTCCTATAAACTGCACCCCTGTTGGGAAAACAGCGGCGTTCAAACTGGTGCTCAGGGCCTACCTGCATGGACAGCAGTGGAAATGAGGCCCTAAGTTAGGGAAGACGACGACGACGCTGAAAGGACCAACCACAGGTTTAATTTCACAATATTTGTAACAGTTAAATATTACTGATGATGACCACCTATTTAAACGTTAAATAAAAACACTACTTGAATCATAATTAACACACTTGTACTCCGTCAATAACTGAACTGCTCGCACAGTGTGGCCTCGAATGGGTTTGCATGCTGGGGAAGTTCCAGAAACATCACAAATGGATGGTTCTGACACTGCGTGATGATTGGTGGCAGGGCGGTTTGGGGGCGGGCTCACAGCCCCATCCCCATTCGCTCGTGGGGGCTGACTGTGAAGGGTCTCCAGAGCGGGGGTGCACCCGTAGCGTCAGCGTACCTGGCCGAGGTGCGGGCCCTTACCGAGTTGTCTGTGCGGGGCTGCCAACCAAAGCGCACGGAGGCAAGTGGGCAAACTTACTGGTCAGATTGTGGGCACGATGACAGCTCCGAGGGCCACTCCAGAAAGAGTTCCAAAACTGCTCTAGGCGCTGGCGTCGGTGCACAGCTTCCCCAGGGGAGCACTTCCAAGGTGACCGCAGTGACACTCAGCAGTGAGGGGTGGAACTTCATTGTCCGCCCTCACAGCCCCCGAGCAAGGCCTCTGAGGCTCCGGAGAGTGACGGCTCCGCAGCTGCTTCTGTGCGTTTGCGCTTGAGGAAGATGACGTCACGCTGAGAGACAACGAGGCGGAAATGCAATCGCAGGGCCGTGAACGACAGTATGTGCTCTCTTGAGGGTGACTGCCCGCTTTGAGGGGTACTGCTTCCGATATTTCAATGACGTGTGAGCCCACATGCACATGAACACTGGGCAGTGCTGCTTTCAGACCTGTCACTAAAGGAGTTAGAGGTCTGGGGCCACCCGCCCCCCAACCTGCCCGGGTAGGCACTCGTAATCACCCCTCCATCCCTTCTGCAAGTTTTATTTGTTGTTTGGTTGTTTGGGGTTCATTATAGGGTCGTTAGGAAGAAACTAACACAAACTGCAACTGTAATTGATCCCTTGTGAAATTCGTATTTTGGCCCAAAGTTTGCACAAAATATTCAGCACTGGGACGAGAGGAACTAATTTTTTTTTTCAGCGCCAGAAGGGTTAAAGAAGACTGAGGCTGGCGTTCGAATCCTCAAGGAGTTTTGGGGTTGAATTAGATGAGACTAGACGATAATCTGGGTGAAAGGAACCACACACACACGTACACACACACGCGCGCATACACACACACGTACACACACGCATACACACACGCGATACACACACACGTACACACACACGCATATACACACACGCACATACACACACACGCACGCATACACACACGTACACACACTCACACACACGCGTACACACACACACACGCATACACACACGTACACACACGCACACACACACGCGTACACACACACGCACGCATACACACACATACACACACACTCACACACACACACGTACACACACACACACGCATACACACACACACACACACGCATACACATACACACACGCATACACACACACACACACACGTACACACACACGCGCGGGATGCAGTGCACCCATCGAGACACGTTTTCCACGGCTCAGAGCAGTGTTCGAACTCGTCGGTTTGGATGCCTTTTAGGGCTTCTGCTGTTTTCTGCGTCACTTCTTCCACATCAGCAAAACGCATCCCTTTAAGGACTTTTTTCATCCGGGGAATCAAAAAAAGTCACTCAGGGCAAGATCGGGTGACCAGGGAGGGTGGGGCCCGGGGATCAGGCCATTTTGGTCAGAACCTGCTGAGCACTCAGCGCGGGGTGGGCAGGTGCGTCGTCACACTGCATGGTGTCCGTTCCGTCACCGTCATGACATGGGCACACGCGGTGACAGAGTCTCCAAAACAACTTACTGACGCCGCACGCAGCCTCTCACCACCACGCCCGCGGGTGCCCAGATGCAGACGGTTCTAGAACACTCCCCCAGCGGGGTGGCCTGTGCCCACGGGGCCCGCCCTCCAGGAGGTCATTCTGGGTATTTGTAGGTCCCCACTCTTATGCCTCAGTCATACTGGATGTTTTCTAGATTGTGCACATCTGTCATCACCTCCCTCACCTCCTGGCCTTAGAAGCACCTAAGACAACTCTAACTACATCACTTAGGCATTCTGCAAACACAGGCTTAAATTTCCTTCTGTCTGTTGGCCTTGGCCCCCACACCGGGATTGGTCAAGAGCACTACCATTCACTCTACTCCGTGTTTTCCTGGTGACACATGTCACGCCCCTAATTCATGGCCATCGTCCATCTTTCTCATTAAGCTGCGTATGAACTGAAGGCTGGGGCCATGTCAGTTTTGCTTGTAGCCAACACTGTAGTCATTAATAGCAGAACGTATTATATGAAAGAAACACAATATTCGCTGGACAAATTAAATTTCTGTAAGAATACTGTCAAACCAAATGGTAGTAAACATTTATATTACTGCTGAGTAAGTCCGTGAATCATTTCCGTTACTTGTCTGTGGAGCCCACGTACATCATATAACATGATACGTTATAAAATGTTAACTGAAGGGCTTTCATACGTATTCACTGCAAATCAGATCATAAATATTTATATTCTTCGCAATGGAGATCCAGCTTTTTAAGACAGTGATTTCATACACACATGGACTTCGTGGCCACGGAAAGGATTTTAGAAACATGCAAAACTGCTTTCCACAAATACATCCTCTCTCTCATTCACTTCTTGGCAAAAAGAAACTTGGTAGAATTTTCTCTGGATTCTGTCCCGAAAACGTCTCTGTAATCCAAATTCTCACTTTACACTAAATTAATATGATTTCTCCACTGAAGCAGTGAGTTCTTAAGAGGAGAAATAAGCTATGTCACTTAGTGCTTTGATATTTCCACTTATGCTGGGAAAACAGAAATGGAGAAATGTCACGAACGGAAACGATGCGTTCTCGTCAAGTGAGAGCCCGGTGGGATGATGCGGCGAGGGTGAATGTTGGACGTGCGGAGCTACAAGGGCCGCCTAGGAAACGCAGCCCCAGCTATTCCGAGGTCACTGCGAGTCAATCCTAAAATAATGCAGCCTAAATTATTAAACAGACTCTGTCTGAGATACCCCAAATTAGACCAGAATCCAATTAAGTGTCTAATGCTATTGGGTATCGTGAACTAATTCTCCCAAACGCCAGGGACAAGTTCCGCGCTAACCGAGCCCTAAAAATAAGAAGCCGGAGACAGTCTCAGAATATTTCATTTGGTCTCAGGTTCATAATTGGCTTGACTCCTGCCCTTGGGTGGGGGAAAGGGCCATGGGATACAAGTCTCTACTGTCTAATCTTCCAGAACCCAGACTTGAACGTAACGTGTCACCGCCAGCCCCATGCCCTTCGGGGGCTTCTCGCAGCCCGGTGGGTCTCCGACGTTGGCACAAGTCAACCCCCTGGAATGCACGCTGAAGCTCGGACCGCTGGGCCCCTCCCGCCCCTGCAGGCCCCGAATCAGCGGCTGGGGCCACGCCCGAGTCCGAGCTCCTCCACCACGTCTCCCGGCGGTGCTGCTGGTGCCAGGCCGAAAGCTCGCTTCCAGAACCACCACGCGGCCGGTCGTCCACGCCGCAGGGCCCGGCCGTGCGGGCTGCAGGCTGTGTCGGCCCGTCTCCCGGGCGTGTCCCCTCGCCCCCGCCACGCGGGCTGCAGGCTGTGTCGGCCCGTCTCCCGGGCGTGTCCCCTCGCTCCCGTCACACGGGCTGCAGGCTGTGTCGGCCCGTCTCCCGGGCGTGTCCCCTGCTGGGCCGGGGCGGCTGCTTCCTGCTTCCCCAGCCTGTTGGCCTTCACTGTCTGCTGAACACCCTCCTGCCTTTCAAGATCCAGCTCAGCGGTCACCATGTCCCCGAGGTAGTTCCCGAAACTGTCCCCCACCCCGTACACACACATGCGCGTGCACACGCACACACTCACGGTTAAACGAGCTGCTCCTGCCCCCTTCCTCGGCCCTGACTTAGGAACTGAGCCCCTCTTGTCACCGGACACGCACCCCTGTCTTATACGTAACTGCTCAAGTCCCCCTTAACCCCAAGGTGCGCAGGGCCTCCCTCGGTGCACGGTGTGTGCCAGGGGCCCCCGTGATGTTGCAGACGCCCCGTTCTCGTCGAGTAAAAACGACGGACCGGGAGGCCAAGCGGGTGGGAGCCTGCTGTACGGCCCGACATGCGTGCTCTGCACCCGGCGCTGGGGGAACGGTACGCGGGACACAGGAAGAGCCATCGGGGCGACGGCACCCTCTTAGCACAGGATAAAACGCGAACGGGAGGAAAGGGGCAGGTGAACCTTCTCCTTTCCCCCACTTAATGCCTCAGACGCCGAGAACGACCTGGCTCGCAGAGAGGGAGGCCGTTAGCGGACGTCGTAGCAGTTCCCTAAGACCCGAGACCCCAGGGACCCCACGGCCTTCTCGCCCACGCTGAACGAGCCCAGCGCTAACTCAGGGCGCACGCAGCACGCTTACAAGCAAAAGGGCCTGTAAGGGCAGCCCTCTCCGGAACGAATGGATGCCGTTCGCTTCGGGGGGTGCGGAGAGCCTGGCGGTGACTCTAAGTGACCGGATGGCCCGCCAAAGCGACGTCTTCGCACCCCTGCCGGGTCAGCGGCACACAGCCCTGCGTGCGTCACGACACAGGCCCAACGATGCGGACAGTTCGCTCACCGACACACCCGCTGCCACAGCCGACGACGACGGTGTGCAATACCGTGCTGACAGGGAGCAGCAGCCAAAGAAGAGGTCCCCGTCCCTGTCCCCGCGTCTCACACAGGCACGGGGTATTTTGAAAAACAACGGAGTCTCACTCATTCCCTCACTGACGCCCGCGGCAGTCGCTGAGCACTTACTAGGGAAGTGCGGCTCCCTCCTCGGCTCCTCTTCCTCCGTCCAGTTCAGGGGGCCGTCTTCGCGGTGCCCGGGGGGCAGGGGGTGGCCGGCACTAAGGGGCCAGTGGCTCACAGCGGGCACTGCAACAGAAAAGCATGTGCAGTGGGGTGGGTGTGAGGCACCTCCCCCTTTACTAAATAAGCCAAGGGGTTAATGACGCCCCCAAAAGGGGAAGCCCAGCGGGGATTTACGGATGAATCCGCAGTACTAATTTATGAGCGATTCCAGAACGTCAGGCTCGCGTCTCATGCATTTTTTAGCACCGGGCGGCCCCCCTGCCTCGTTACTGTTGGATACGCGCTGCACTTGAATTACGGGCCACAGCACTGAATGTCAGAGGAGTGACACTATCTGTATGCATTATTTATCGCCAACGTATTTGTCACCAAAGCCAATTTTGAAGCAGAAGAGTCCTGATTTCTTTCCCTCCGTGTCGCTGCAGAGAAAGAAGCGGGCCCCCGCGTTTGGGCGGCTCCGTGGGGAGGCAGAGCCGTCGTGCACGCACGGATTGTTCTGCAGAGACTTGGGCACATTCAGGAGGAATGCTCGTGGGTTTGCAAACACTACGCGGGCTGTGGTCAGGAGCCCCCCACGATCCCCACCTGCCCCCACGCTGCTCCTGGTGCGCCGCTCGCACCCTTGGCGGACGCTCTGCACGCGCAGGCCCCCGGCCGTAATCACGTGCTCGCTCAGCAGCTACCGCTAAGCTGAGTGCGTTTAGTCCCCACTAAGTCCCCCCTCTGCGACGGCGACGCACTTCGCGTGCTAACACAGCGTCGAGCGTCACGATGACAGAAAACCAAGAATTTACATGAGGAAGGAGAGCAAGGTGATGTCACACGAAGTGGAAAATGAAACGTCTTTTGATGGAAGTTATTTCTTAACATAACACGTTGCTTGAGAACGAGTTATTCGAAAATCATTGGTGAAATTACAGTTGGAACACGCATGGGGGGTGGCGAAAACTTTGTGAGATTTCAAACTCTTCTGAATCTTTTTCTCTTCAATAGTAAAAACGTTCGGACAATACATAGTGTCCCCAACCAGAGTTAGAAGCGAGTAACTGCACACAGCTTTTTTGCTTTGTTCCGTTTTGTTTTCTGTAAGATCCCAGGGTGCCTGTTCTAAAACGTCAGCCAACATGTCCTTTCTCACAGTTCGTTTAGGAATCGAACACAACTTATGTAGAATTGCATCAAAGTGGTATCCTGCTTGGAATGTGCAAAGAAAGCCAGGGGCTAGTATATTAAAGCTACATAGCGACGTGGGCGCGTGTACCCGAGGGCCGTCGGGCAGCATCCAGCCACGCAACAGAACAGCCAGGCATCCGTGACTGAGTGTCCGCAGACGGCCCTCGTGGAAGGCATCTGTCGCACACACGCGCTTCCGCTCACAGTTGGTGGACGCGTGCCGTAGCTGATTAAGCTAGATGACATACTCCTTTTCATTGTATGGGGGGGGGGGGTGAAATATTTTTATTGCAACTTAAAAAAAGTGCATCCCATTCCGAATTAGCGTAGGGGTTTGAGAGAATGCATTTGACACATACACACAGACAGGCCCTTCCCAAGTGCAAGACCCACGATTCCAGCGTCCAACAAGATGGCAGGCGTACAGCCCTTCTCGCCTAAGTTAGCGCTGTGGAATCGGATGGATCAAAAAATATTACCTGTTATTTTTCTTCTTACGAGTTTCCATTGAAATAGTTCTACCACAACAACATGCTATGTCATGCAAGGGACTCATCAGCAGTAGCATCAGCTTTGTCTAGCTTCCGACAATGTCAGCACAAAAGAAGTGTCACTTTTTCCTTTTGCGATTACGTGAAATACCAGTCAAGACATCGCAGCACGTGTGAGAAACCTGGGTCTTCGGCACCAAAATCCATGTTGTTTTCCAGGCACCGCTGTCACCACAGCCGGGATCTTTTTCCTTCTGTCCCTCCCTCCCCACTGGCTGCATGAAATTGGCTGAACACTCAATCATGGGGGAAGCAAAGTGAAATCAGGTCTGAGCAGTCATCACTGAACCATTTTCTAAGGAGACTCGACACGCGAGCCGTGACAACGTCATCCTTAACCCGCGCGGACGTCCTTGTACGTGACCCTCTCTACCACCCTTCATGATGCTCACGTGCGTTTGTAACTTTCCTAGAATTCAGTGCTGGTTGACCTGGGCTCCCTTTTAGATAAGATGATTTTCATTTTCTCAATCCCATTGTCTCTCTGTTACGATCTCGTATGTACGAGTAATTCTTTCATGGCCAATAGTCACAGTCCAAAGCCTTTAAACGTGAAACTCTCATCTCCTACAGTTACACAGTGCTGTGAGTCGGGAGATTCTCTCTTGGAAGCAGACTCAACATGAAAAAATACCAAATCTGTGGACCAACGTGAGCAGAGAGAGGAAATAGTTTAGAAATACAAAATTATAAACCTTTCTAAGTATATAAAGTCAACCACCAGGGTGCTTGCTTTGTCTCCCTGTACCTCTCCCTGCAGTAAACAGATGTTTTCTTACTCCAATGGACATTCAGATTCAGAGCCGCCCATCGTCATTTCTATTGCTGATTTTCATTGCTGAGGGACATTGGAACAGCAGGAAATCTCTGAATGCAATCCTGCAGAACCCGTTTCTGCAGTGTTCTCTGTGTTGCTAAGGATGAAGGTGTCAGCAGAAGTCACGGAGAGCTGGGTCGTGGTCATCGCTCGGGAGAGGGACACAGCACAGTGACCATGACATCTACAAGTCAAACTGCCTCGTCCGTCCATGAGGTTTTGAAATACACGTCGTGGTCCACTGGGCCCTAGTCCAGAACTCCTCCAACGGTACTTAGGGCCAGGACTTCCAAACGGGTCCAACGTTAACTGTCTTTAAAATGTGATCTATCAAGTCCCAGGGCCGTTCTGCTGAAATCCGAGTGTCTCCGTGTCCCGCCCGGCTATTCCGAGACCCTGGCTTTGGAGAGGAAGCACCCCCACACACACCGGGCAGAAGAATGGACTCCTCTCTTCTCTTTAGGCACAAAAAAGGAGGCAAGAGGCGAGTTTCGGGGCACACGCCCGCCCCAGCCTGTGGGCACCCCTGCAGGCTGCATCATGCACAGATCAGAGCTGCATCCTGGCTTCATTCCTCAGACGGGGTTCAGCTTCATTCTGGGGAGCGGATCCCCTCTGGACACCGAGCACTTGATCCCCCTGTGGGGTGGAAGCCCCACCCAGGCCCCCTCGGAAGCTGTGCCTGGGAGTCAGGAAGAGACGCTGTTCCCCACGACCGCCTCTCCACGCTCCGCTGCAAAGTTCCCAGGTGGCGGGGTTTGGTCACTTAAGTATTTTCATTCGTCCGTAACATTTTATTAGAGAAATTGGAAATGTGCCCCCCCCGTGCCGACGGAAATCAACTTTACAGACAAACCTACGTGAGAGCTCCGCGCCGAGCCATCAGCATGGGGGGGCCGGGCACCCCAAACCACACGCCCGCGTGAGGCGCGCCTCGTCTCCTTCAGGCTCAGGATGGCAGCTCTCGCTTTCGGTGACTGTCACGCACCGTGCAGCCACACCTTGGACTTGAAGTGTCTCACCAGGCTCTCAGAGAGATCGGGGGCCGAATGCTGAGCCTTCACGGTAAACGCACCTCACGGTCGGGCGGGACGGATGGGCGGTCCTGCAGGTCCGGCGGTTGTGACGACCGCGTGAAAGCTGACCACGTAGCTTCTCTCTCTCTATCCTGTGTCCATGCTTCCCTTTGCTGCACATAACACCGTGCGTTAGCGTTTCATGGAAGCCCATTTCCAGGGCAGTCTTGTTGGAACCGCTGTGCTGCCGTGACGTCTGCTCTCTGAAAGAGGACAATTGCCGGGGGGTAACGATCTCCACCTTTACACGTGGGCCGCAGTTAATGGGGGAAGGAAGGAATAAATCGGGGTACCTTCCAAAAGACTTATGGAGGAGACACTAAAGAAAGACTAAAAGCAGCTCTCCCCCCAAGAACAAGCTCGGAGCCAATCCCGCGACAGTGAGGGTGGATGTCATCTTATTCAATTGACTAAATGAATCCGAGACGGGAGTGGGGCGCACAGTCAGTAATGACACTATAGTCTCAAGGGACCTTTCAATCCAAGGCAATAGGGGCAGACTGGAGTTCCAGGCAAGACGGTGGAGTTAGTAAGCACTGTGCTCGCCGCCCCCGTGACCGCATCAGATTTACAACGAAACTGCAGGGCAGTCGGCCTGCGGAGCCACACGGGCTTGAGCTGAGCAGGGGACTCCTGGAAGCCCAGGCGCCGTCTTCAACTCAGCTCGTCCAGCAAGCAGCCTGGGGGACGCACGCAGCCCAGCACGGCTTTGGACGTGGCCCAGCGCACATTCGTGAACTTTCTTAGAACATGACAAACGTGATGCACAGACCCTTTTTCTTAGCGCATCAGCTATCATCAGTGTGAGTGTATTTGCTGTGTGGCCCAATGGGGCCCAGGGAAGCCACAAGGTGGACACCCCTGCCTTAAAGGGACCACACATAGGCTCCCTCCCTCGCAGGCGCTCACCCTGGGCTCTGGCGTGGGCACAGCAGCAGTGGGCTGCCAGAGACATACGGGGAGGAGCTGGGGTGCACGGTGTCCGGGCAACAACTGGAGGGACAGCTGCCACTGTCCTTGTGTTGGGCCCTCCTCCCACATGGTGACACCAGAATCTGCATTAGCCTAGTGAACACTGTCCCCCTACCCTGGTGACTCCCTGAGACCCACCTCACCCCACATGAATACCACTTGACGCTCCCTTGCTGGCTGAGCCTTAAGGGCAGTCATTAGGCAGCAGCAGGCCTTGAGGCGCCCTTGTGCTGAGCAGGCCCAGGCCAGGTCCTTGGGGCACCTGCCACATAGCGTGGTCTCTCCCACGTGCCTCCAGACCCAGCACAGAAAGTTCCCAACTACGGATCACTCTGCAGCTTCTGCCACGTACCACGGGGCCTTTCGTAGGCAGCAGCTGGCTTTGGCCTGCCCTGGAGCCCCTTCCAAGAGGCCCCTGATCCAACACGCCAGGTTCAGACCCCAGTAGAGTACTAATGGTTCAGCCCCACAAGCAGCACAGCTAAAGGGGGGTTCCAGTCACTAGAGCCCAGTCTGGGAGGTCAGCTAATGCACAGTAACCCCTATGTTGTGGTCAGGGCCAGTCCTTACAGAGAAAGACAAATACCACATGAATCCTGTCTCATAGGTGGAATCTACAGAACGAATGAACGAACAAACGAACCAAATAAACAAACACATGAAACAGGCTCCTAGGTACAGAGGACACGCTGAAGACTGACAGGTGGGCAAGGACGTCGGGGGAGGCGGTGAGACAAGGCGAAGGGGTTGAGAAGTATGACACAGCAGTTACGGCACAGTCACGGGGTGGCACGGCCCAGCAGCGGGGACACAGTCAGTCACACTGTCGTAACAGTGCACGCCGCCTCATAAATTACCTAAATGTCTAACCACCCGGCTGTGTACACCCGAAACGAGTCTAAAACGAGCCCGCCTGTCAGAGGGCATTGGAAACTCTTCTGTGCATAAGCGAGTCAGGTAGACATGTTCGTGCCATTTCTGCCCCAAACTTCACAACCCTTCCAGACCTTCCTCCTACACACACTCGTCGGCACAGCCATCACGGCAGGGGAAGGGGACGTGCTGTAACACAAACAATGGCTCCCCGGCCCCCGGCCCAACCCCCCTCAAACGGAGAACCGGACACGCGGGCCATTTCTAGGAGGCAGGGCCCTGGGGCGGGGGCACAGGAGCCACAAGGTACCGCGCCGGGACAAGCGAGGAGGCACTCAGGACAGCGAGTCGGCCTTCCTGTCCTGACGGGACGGAGCCCCCAGATGCTTAAGTAAAGTGGTAATAGAAAATAACAACAGTATTTTCTTTGATAAAAATTCCCATAATTTCTGTTTGCTCTGCTGACATGGACTTGTAGACTTTTAAAACTACAGAAGGATGATACACAGGTGCCTGTGGTCCGCTAGAAGGAAACCAAAAATAAAGGTTTATTTTTTATATAATTGGCGTATCTTTGATAATACAGATAGCATATTTAAATTCACAAGCGCTACCTGTGTCGCATCAGGTATTCCTAAGAATATGAAACACTTGCAAAGCAATCATCTTTATCAGGACGATTCATTTGAATCCCATGTCATCCAAATGACACCAGTTATATACTTTCCTTGAGCAATTATAAAAGCGGATGGGATTTTGTTATAGATTTTTGCACAGCAGCAGTAGAATAACTACAACCAAAGCTGAGATGGCCTGTAAAAACCTGGCACGGCTCATTAACATATTAACATCCCAAACACAGAAAGTCAAAGGAAACAAAATGCAGAAGCACAGAGAAATGCATGAAGCTCTCGGAAACACTCTCATTAGATAGAACCTTTGAACATCACACAGAAAACGAAGCTAGTTGATTCGATAAAAGCAGTAATAACACATAATACCTCCGCGTTACGCACACAGAAGTGACTCTAATCCCTGGAATCAAGGCTGCAATTTGAGGTCCGTCTTGAGTCAAGACCCCCAAAGAGCCAAGTTCCAAAGGCACTCTCTACTGGCCTTAGAATTTGGGGAGGGGGATAAATTGCTTAGGCTCTATCAGCCCCCACGCCCTCCTAGTGCCCGTACCAAGTGTCTGGGGTACTCGGTATCCCACAGACCTCCTTGCACGGGAAGCAGCCTGTGTTTACGTGCATTCTGATTAAGGTTTCTGTTTCATACATATTTTCTCTTCTTGGGGAAGGGGCATCACTGTGACACAGCATTTTCCTGAACACTAATAGCTTCCAGGGAGACCACGCCACATACCATCTTTGACAGCTCCCATGCAATTCACTGAGACTTTGAACTCGAGATGAGGACATACCCACGGAGAAATGTAGACAGAGGCCTCCCTGTTGCTCTGTCGCCTGCACACAGCTCCCGCACGTGTCTGGCCGGTAAAGTGCAAAGGACACACGTCACTCTCAACAAACGCAAGACACAGCCGGGGGCCGCGCCGCACCAGCCATGGGCGTCGGGTCCCAGACAACGGAGCCCCCAGCCGGGCTCCTGGCCCGAAGCCGGGCAAACACCGTGGTGTGGACCACGAGCACAGCGCGCCTCTCCGTCCTGCTCACTGCCCTGAATCACCCGCACGCCCAGGCCAGAAGCAGCAGCAACTCAGGACTGACAGCGCTGAGGGGGACGGAGGCGCCTTCGCCAGCATTCGCTCTACGACGACGGGTGGGGAGCGGCTAGATGACCTCGCACCCTTTCAAACTGCAGCTTCGCTAAGCCGGGCCCCGAAACGCAAGGGAGAAAGGAGTCGGAAAAAGGAAAACAAAGAAATTAATATAAATGTCCTCCTCGTTGAAGAAAATACCTTGGTTTGGGAAACACATTTTGGAAAAAAAAAAAATGACTTAAATTCAAACCCATGTTATCAAGTATTTCGTTAGCGTCTGGA
The DNA here is from genome assembly GCA_004026885.1 of Lyroderma lyra. Classification (NCBI taxonomy): domain Eukaryota; kingdom Metazoa; phylum Chordata; class Mammalia; order Chiroptera; family Megadermatidae; genus Lyroderma; species Lyroderma lyra. Next base: position 28,195 of record PVJL010009975.1, on the reverse strand, counting down.
GACAAAATTGAAAAGAAAGAACCAAAGCCGAAGCCATGAGGCTGTCTGTAAGCAGCGAATGCAAACTTGGGACTGCTCAGTCACTGCCTTCAGCCCGCTCCTCGGGCGCCTCAACGTAAACACCAAGTCACGTATCAGAGGAGGAGCACGTCGCCCACAGCCACGGCTCGTACTGTCGGAAAAGGGCAGGCGGTGCCCCACGTGCAGGCATCGTGGGGTCGGAGGACCACGGCCAACTAGTTCCCGGCTTGGGCCAAAGACGACACGAATCCTTTGAAGAGCAACGAGCCAGCAACCTCAGACACACTGGCCGTTTCCACGTCTCCTGACTCCAAGCAGGTGTCCTAACCGTGAGCAGTCCAGCCTGCAGCTCCGTGGTTAGGAAGTCACCAGGGACCCAACTTCTGTCTAAATATACGCACAGACATTCTTATGACAATCACATTCAATTATCTCAGGAGTGAAAGGGCATTTTTTTCACACCCTTAAAAAAATCAATTAATTAACCAGAGTAGATTGTGCTCTCAGTACATCCCCAAGTGGGTGCACTAGGCCCCAGGAGAGCGTCCACGTTAGTCACGTAAAAGCACAGCTTCTGATTGGCCCGGGCCCTCACATCACGACCGAGAAAACCAAGGTTTTCAGGGTGCGGTCGCCTTCGTGGGGGTGGGGTTATGTCTCAGGATCTGGGTGACCCGTATTGAAAGGGAAATACATGTTCGGCCCAACCGTTTCTCACAGGCGTCTCCACAGACCGAAGGTTTTTCTCTTAGTATTTTGTTTTTCAAAATAATGATACTCTCTAGTCAGTACCATCTCCTCTGCTGTTTTTGTGGGGAGATCACCCTTCAGCATGAAAAATACAGAGCGTAGCAAATTCCCGATCACTTTGGTTAACCCCAGGAAAATCCCCAAGACCGCTGGGATAAAAATAGCCACGAATGTGGGAGGTGAGGCCCCACTTCGCAGGCTTCTGTGGTTGAAGCAACGACAGAACACCCTGAAGCAGCCAGAGCGAGAAAGTGGGTCAGGGCTCTGGCCCTGCCGATGGGAGCGGCCTGACCTGCTCGTGTCACTTGGGCCCTGGGGCCTCCGCTGGCTGTGACCTGGCATCTGAGAGGGGGAGGAAAGGTCAATTCCGAAAGTCTTCCGAGTTCTAAAATCCTCCATCCGGGCAAAGAGGATGCGACTGTACACGACAACTTGCAAAAGCAGCGACCACCACACCCTGAAAAAATCACCGCCTTGATGATCCATGTCCCCTTTCCCAGGGACTTCCCTTCAAAAACAGGCTGGGGTGGGGGTGGGGGGCCTTAGTGATCCAAGAAGGCGGAGGAGACACACACTGCGCTGGCCTGGTCCCGTGCACACACCAAGATGACAATGAAGTCATAGAACCTGCAGAACCACCTGCGGTCCGGCTGAAGGCGGCTGTTGTCACTCAGGACACAGAGAGGCCACGTGCAGCCGGGTGGGAGGGGCGGAGACCTGGGACCGGGCCCCAGGCCCAGTGTGGCGGCTGAGAACCAGGAGGGACAGCTCGGCCTGGAGGTTCCCCCGGAGGAGCAGGGACCCCTAGCCCAGAGCACTGGGGCTGGAAGAGGAGCCCCCCAACACCTGGGTGTGAAAACCAGGGGGGACTTGGACCGTCCGGGTGGGACGGAGGCTGTGGGACACGTGGATGGCCTCTTAAAGGGCCCGCACAGACTCACTCACGGCCACTCACCTGGGCTCTGGCGAGCGACGGTGACCGGAGGGTGTCAGGGGCACACAGGGAGCAGACTGAGGCGTGTGGCTTCAGGGCAAGAACCGGAGGGACAGTGGCCACTGTCCCTGTGTGGTGTCCCCCGGCAGCCGGCAGGGGGCGCCTCTTTCCTGTGTGGCGCCCGCCCCCTCAGGGCCAAGTCTGAACCTGATTGGTCTGCTGAGCCCCGCTGCGCCACCGGCCAGCGCGGGGAGACCCCGCCCCGCCCCTACAGCAGCGGGGCTCGTCAGCAGGTCCTTGCGGAAGCTGGCAGGCGACAGCAGGGTGCAGGGGTGTCCTGGCTTTCTGCGGGGCTACCCCAGGCCCGGTACTGGTGGCCGCCGTCCCCAGTCCACAGCGTGGCCTCCCCCGTGTGCCTCCAGGCCCAGCACAGGCAGCAAACAGCCGTGGATAGCTTTGTAGCTCCTACCAGGTCGTCCCCCGGCCGGTCACGGGCAGTGGGTGACCTGGGCCTGCACCAGAGCCCTCCCAAGAGGCCCCGGATACTTTCCGGACAGCCCTTGTACTTAGAGGTCGGCTTCAGACCACGGCAGTGTCCCATCAGCCCCACAGGCAGCACACCCAAATGGTGATCTCAACAGACACCAGAGCCTGCTGGGGCCAGTCCCGCTCCACGGGGTGAGCGCCCCACACAGCAGCCCATTCGTGGACCTGAGGCTCGATCCCAACCACTGTTGTGCCAATAGCCATCAAGGTCAATTATAACAGGGGGCACTCACAACTCACACACCGGGCTCAGGTCACCAGGGAGGCTGTGCCACTGGCCTCACAGGGCACCTACTCCATAAGGCCACCCAGCCAAGACTGGGAGATGCAGCAGGTTTACCTGCTACATGGAAAGGGACACAGAGAAAAAGACAAAATGAGGAAACAGAAACGAATCTCAAATGAAAGAACAGGAGAAAATGCGAGAAAAAGAACTACATGAAACACAGGCAAGCACCCTTCCAGACACACAGAGGTCAGCGCACTGGTTATGAGGACGCTCCAGGGACCGAGGGAGCTTCAGTGAAGAGACAGTAAGCATAAGAAACACAGAAACCACAAAAAAGAACCAGTCAGAGATGAATAATATATTAACTGAAAGGAAGAATGCACTAGAAAGAATCACAAGCAGACTCGATGAAGCAAATCAGCAGTTTTGCACGCAGGGTAGCAGGAAACACCCAATGAGAACAGCAAAAAGGAAAAAAAAAATTCTGTGTTAATGAAGAGCGTTTCGGAGACCTCGGGGACATCACAACATTCACATCGTAGAGGCACCAGAAGAAGACAGAGAGCAAGGGATGGAGGGCGCGATTGAGGAGCTAATGCCTGAACCCTTCCCCGACCGGGCGGAGGACACAGACACACAAGCCGGCGTGTTCCCAAACACGACGAACCCACGAGGCCCACACGGGGCGCGTTACTATGGAAATGCCAAGGTTACAGAGAGGATCCTCAAAGCAGCAGGAGACTGGCAGGTAGTTCCCTGCCGGGGGGCTCCTATGAGACTGATTTCTCAATGAGGACGTTGCAGGCCGGAAGGGACAGACACAAACTGCTCAGTGGTGACAAACAAGGATCTACGACCAGGATGACCCTGCCCAGCGAGGCTATTGGTTAAAATTGTAAGATAAAGAGCTGCTCAGACGAGAGAAAGACAACAGAAGTGAAGGGGGGGTTCATCGAGACCAGACTGGTGTTAACGGGGTCTCCTTCAAGATGCAGAAGATGGGAGGTGTGAGCGATAAGATGGCGATAACTGCGTGCCGGCAACTTCTTTCAGGGGGAAGGGTTGGATGCTCAGTCAAAAGCACAGGGCGTCTGGATGGAGGGGACAACGAGACCCTTCCCTGCCCTGCCCGCCATGGGCTCGCTTCGCATCACAGACACGCACGACGGGAAGCAGGAGGCAGACGAGAAAGCTGGAGCAGCGATCCTTATCCCGAGCAAAACAGACTTAAAACACAGTTTATATCCATAACAAGGGACGAAGCTGGGCCCGGTCATCGCACTGCTGGGTATGTACCCAAAGCAACTCAAAGTGCCGTTTCACGGGGACGTGTGCGTCCCCACGCTCATGGCGGCACGGCTGACGACGGACAAGACGTGGCAGTGGCCCGGCCAAGACTGGGAGATGCAGCAGGTCCGCGGGTGGATGACGATGACGAGGAGGAGGTGCAGGCACACAGCGGAACGCTGCTCGGCCAGGGAAGGGACCGGGCTCCGGCCATCTGCGGCGGCGTGGACGGACCTGGGGGCACTGTGCTGAGTGACATGTGTCAGACAGAGAGGCGGATGTGGTGTGATCTCACTTCCGTGTGGCATCTAAACAAGAAAATAAGCCAACAAAACAGAAACAGACTCACAGACGCGGCGAACACTGGGTGATTGACAGATGGGGTGGGGCTGGGGGCAGGATGGACATGGTGGCGGCATTAAGCGGTATAGAACGGTGGTTACAAAACGGTCACGGGGTGTATCGCTCGGCACAGGCAACACAGCCAGCACACGGGGCAACTGTGCGCAGGGCCAGGAGGGGGCCGGGCCAGGCGGGGGTCCCTCCTTAAATTCCATGACCCCTATGCTGTACTCCGCACAGTGACATAAAAAATACCGAATGTCAGAAACCAGAATCTCCTTTCTCCTACAGGGAAGGCGAGACGGCCATGCACCTTGGGGTTAAAGCGAAAGGACGGACGGGTGCTCGGTGCAAGGCTTCCCGTCCTCTGGGCACCGCGCTCGCGCACACGGCAGGCGATGCACTAAACACGTGCACACGATTAACATTCTGGGACAGGGACCGCCGGCCCTTTCAGCGGGGCACCCGTGGCTTGTCCGATTTTGCAATGCTAAGTGTGCTGGGCAGGCACCGGGCACTACTGCAACCCTCTCTCGTGCCAGATTTTTCCTGAGCGAGGCAGGAGCGCGACAGTCCTCGTGGGAAGCCGGCTGCCAGGTCGCACTGGATGTGAGGGTCGGTGTGGCTCGCAGGCGCTCCCGAATAAAAAGTAAGAGCAATTCTGATCAAGGTTAGCCCAGGGACGCGAGGCTGGCCAGGCGTCCTGCTTCCAACGGGACGTGTTTTTTCTGTCCCATTTAAAATGAGACATCTGGTCCGCCTGCAGGAGGGACAGTTGACAAGGGAACAGAAGGAGCCTCACAGGCCCGCGGACCGCCGGGAGAGACAGTGTCAGGGACAGGGACAGACGGCAGCAGCCCTGTTCTCACGGTCTGCTGAGCCGAGGTTGGACCGTGACGTGGAGAAAATACCCGATACCCAGGCTCGTGCGCAGGAACAAAATTTTTATAATGATTCAGAGTCGGGGTGACACTGGTTAGTAAATGACGCGTCGTCTGGGTGTGGTGTTACGGGCTCCCCACCCGGACTCAGGCCTCCTTCCGCCTGTGACCGGTGACGATTGTCTGCGTTTATGGGCTTTTGTTCCTTTGTCTTGTCTCGGTGCTGCTTCTGATTTCAGATCTCACGTGTGCACGAGGTCACGTGGTTCCTGACTTTTTCTGTCTGACGTACTTCGCTCGGCAAGACATGGAAACGACCAAAACGTCCTTTGATAGATGATTGGACAAAGACGTGGTACATACCCGGGTGCCAAAAAAGTGTGTTCACATTTCAAGTGACATCTGTGTATGACTTTTCCAAGTTGAATTGAACCACAGGAGCAATGTGTAGTGTGACGTTTGCTCAAAAGATGGCGTCAATCAAGTGAATGCTAGTGTCCCCAGGTGACAGTCACAGAAAATGCGGCATCTCGGAGAAAACCTTCAGTCGGGAAATAACTGAATTCTGTTCATCCACGAAAAGATCGCCGTCCTGTGTACCCAAAACGAAGCGTCGATCTACCACCTGTCAGCCCCCACGTCGGTGCCACTGCCCGTGCCCAGACATCTACGCGAGGAGTGGAGAAGGCTCCGAACCACGGCAGTTCTCAAAGGCCCCACCGAGGCAGGGAGGCCAGGGTGTGTGAGTGCAGGAGGCGATGGAGACAGGCCCGTGGAGGGCTAAGTGGGCAACGACAGAGGGTGGGTAGGTTCTAGTGTGTTCCTGAGCTGCACGATCATGGGGGGCAGTCCCCATTTAAAGGGAGCTTGTCGACCTCGGCCCAGGACGGCTTTGAAGGTGGCCCAACACACGTTCGTGCACTTTCTTAAAGCATGACGAAATGATGCACGGAGGACCTTCTTTCTAGCTCATCAGCCATCGGTGGTGGGAGCGCGTGTTCTGTGCGGCCCAAGACAACGTGGCCCTGGGAAGCCCGAAGGTTGGGCCCCCGACTGACAGAGACAGAATTGAGTGGATAGGAAAAGGTAAAATGCGTGGACCAGACACGCAAGTGCTCAAGGGAAGAATCCCAGTCCCACACTCATCTGACTCAGGTGAGTGGCTCTCAAAGTCCAGCCCCCAGACCTGCACCACCAGCTCCCCTGCTGCACGTGCAGGGCAGAGAGACGTTCAGCATTCCCTCACCTTTATTCCAATTCATAATGCCTTCTCCCTGTACCCCAGAGTGAACCAAAAACATGAGAGAAGGGCGAAGGGTGCCAGGCCAGGAGGCTGGGACACACCTAGTTAGACACTCTTGGAGCCCAGGGTTTGCAGAACACTTAGAGTGAACATCATCACCATAAAAGGGAAGGTTGGCGAGGTTTAGTCACAGTCATTTTCGTGCCACACGCGACTTTCCCAACAGGGCAAGTGGTTTAGTGCAGTGGAATCGGTGCTAAGAGCAGAACAACACAGAGGACGTGTGAGATGGAGAGGAAGCGCCAGACAGTGGGTCGCACAGGGACCTCAGGGTGACATGTCACACACAGGACCTTTCTTATCATCGTAGCTCCACCCACACCACCGAAGGACATGTCTGTGGGAGCCTCGTTGGTCCTATGCAAACAGGACACTGCTGGATAAAGACGGCCTGGTTAGAGCGAAAGATGAGCATTATCAGAGACGTCGGTTTTTAAAAATAAGCAAACAGAAGACTGGGCACGCATCTTGCACGACACGGCGTCCGGCGCGCAGGGGCCCCGGAGGGAGCTTTCGGCCCACGTGGCTTCCTCCAGGCCCCGCCTGAGAAACCTTGCCCCGTAGCGCTTAGTGCTACGAAGCCTGTCTTTCTGTTTTCCTTGTTTATTGTCTTTTTTGTTCCTTTGAAGCTTGTGTTTGTCCCCTTACCCAGTGGCATGGCTCTCTGAGACAGTCCGGTTTTTGATGGGTCCTTTTCAGGTGGGTTATTTTCCTATTATTGTGTTTTAAAAGTTTTATAGTCTAAATAAACACAAATTCTTCACCAGTTTGTGTATTTGCTCCCAGACTATGGTTTGCCCCTGCCCTCTCCAAACACTGGCTTTCAAAGGCCAGAGACTCTCCTTCTAGCTTTGCATGCCCCCCCCCGAAAAAATAGTTTCTTTTATCTTTAGGTCACAGTGTCACCTTTATTTTATTTATTTATGTATTTATTTATTTAGTCTTGATAAAGTTATTCTTTTTTTCTTATCAAACTTATTGGGGTGATGTTGGTTAGTAAAGTTGTTTCAATTTGGGGACACTGAACTTCCTATTTTCTTTCTGTTTCTCGCTAAAGTTTCAAAAATAAATACTTTTGTAAATTGATCTGGCAAACTTACTAATTTTTTAAATTAAATCTAAGAGTTTGCCAGTTGATTCTTCTGAATTTCCTAGCCCATTGATTCTTTGTTTGCAGGTCCTGCAACTAGTCTACTCCCAAGGCAATATGCTCCTATGTGCTTTGGGCTGTGGTTCTTATTTTTGTCCATAGACCTGATCTGGGTTTTTTCTTCCTTCCATAAATTTTCAGCTTGCTTATGGCACTCTTGTTTTTCTGTGTTTATATGGATTTTCTTAAAATCCTTTGTAGTAATTTCAGGAAAAACACTTGATCCGTGTGGATACTTGAATGCAGTTCTTGCTTGCTTCCAAGTGCCTTTCCCTAGTAAAATTCTTTTTTGCAAATAAGGGGTGTTTTGGAAAAGTACATACACAACGGTAAAATGTGAAAACTAAATCATGTTTTAAACATACTGGTACACTTTTAATAGCATTTTGCAAACTGGATAATTAGTTCTCAAGTATAAACTCAACCAAAAAAATAACCGCCCGTGGTTATTATTTTCTATTTTATTTTCATTAGGTTTTGGTGTCGCGATAATTCTCAACTTATTCCCAGACTGAAAGTTTTTTCTTTCTGGAAAATTCTATCTCATGTGGAAACTCCCCAGTCTTTACAGCTCGCTAGACCTTTCCAGGAAAATTAATTTGGACTCGTGCCAGTAACAGGAATAATTTTCAACCACAATTTCAAGTTTCTCAATGACATTGGCCTTTCCCAGTGTTTTGACTTTCCTTGAGTTCCTGTTAACGAAAACAACCTCTGTGCAATCGAGGCTTTCACACTGCACGTGTAAAGCTTTATTAGCATTATTTGTCACTCTTCATTGCTTCCGTTTTTACAGCTATGTTTTCATTGCTCACGTTCTCTCATTTTCTATCAAATTTGTCAAAAGGATGTCTTTTAATAATTATGTTCAAAGCACCAGGTTCTGGTTTCTAACACCTTTTTTTTGGAACTTTTCTATCTCTTCCATTTCAGCTTGTATATTTGATGACTTCTCGCTGGCTTGGGTTTCTTTTGCTGTAAGAACTGCCTGATTTGAGCATATCTTGTTGATTTTTATAATTAGCACATCGAAGACCCTAGTGTCCCTGTAGATACTCTGTAAGCTCTTCTCACAGGCCGTATGCGTCCTGCATCATTTATGTTAAATTATTAGAGAATCGCTTCAATGGGACAAGGACACGCTGGTTCGGACTGAGAATGGCATGTGTGTGTGTGCTTGAGCGTGTGCTTGTAGGCACGTGTCCTTCTTTGCTGACGCTTTTTAAATTTTTATAAACTTGTTTACATGGCTGCTGCTGTTTGGTTTTTAATTTTTTTCCTTGATTGATATTTTGTTTGGAATCTATTTAAGTCTTATGACAATGCCCTTGTATTTAAAAATAGAGCCCTTAGATACAAATGATGGGGAGCAGATACACGCAAACCCTGATGCACTTGCCCATGTCTGAAAAATCAAGATGACCTCCTGGGGGATCCAACAGCATGACCAGCAAGAAATCAGGGAGAACGCCCGGAAGGCATTTAAAATATGTTGGCATCATTATTCAAATAGATATGAACAGGATTCTGGAGCTTTCTTCTTCGCTGTTATTTCATCTTTGCATGTGAAAACCCATGTAACTTTTTTTCCCATATCTTCTAAGTCTGCAGCCATGGGAACCATTAGACAAGTGGACGCTTTTGTCCGAGGAGACAGAACCACTGCAGGTTGAACCACAGAGTTTGTCTGGATCGCTCGATATTTCCTTGGAAAACCACGTGCAGCCACGTCTTTCTGCAAAAGCGGGATGGGAAAAGGCTCCCAGTGGGGTTCGTGATCGATCGGACAGAGTGGCTATTTCGACGGCAAGCGTAACTTGGAGAAGGGGGAAGTCACTTAAGAATACAAGTGGGTCATCGCCATTTCTGCAGACCACCCCAACCCGCAGGGAGCCCTGAGGTCTGAGAACCAGTAACGAGCAGCACTGTCCTGGCTTCCACACCCTGGTCTGTGATGCCACAGGCCTGGCGTCCCCACAGTCACCTGACACCGACGTCCGAGCCTGTGAGGGCCAGCGCAGGTGGGCTTACCACCCCCACCCCACCTGTCAGCCTCCGCGCCCTGCGTTACAGGGAGGAGGAAGGCGGGGAAGTCATCCCTGAGATCGTGAACCCCTCTTCTGCACGGACAGACGTGACGTGGTGAGGGCCCCTCCCACCACCGCAGTCTTGGGGGCCCCCCTGCACCTCACCTGCATTCTCTGCAGCTTCTGCTCGCCCAGGCCCACTACCCCTTGTCAGAGTGGACTTTGCCCCCCTCCTTCACTGCCGTGTCTGTGACGCTGACCCCAAAGGAAAGCTGACTTTGGGTGCCCACGTGTCACAGAGACTTTCTGTGTGGAGAAGGTTCTTAGGCTTTCGTCATGTGTCACTGTCCGCCTGGAACTCGAGTGTCACTGCACCGGACCAGTGTTACACGTACTCTAAAGCTTCGGGGTCCCTGTCCCGTCTGAGGACAATGACACCGCTCCGTACGAGACCAAGCCCGGGTACCCGAATCTCTCCTCCACAGCGTCGGGTCTTCTTAGGAGAGCCCTTCCTTCCGGGGACCAGAAGGCCCCCCGGCACCTGCCCCACGTGCTGCCAGCGCGACACGAGGACCTCGCAGTCCAGACCGACAGGCAGCTCAGGTAAACCGAGGCCCGTCCCAGAAAACAGGGACTGTCGTTGTTGGCCTGGAAACTCGGCAAAGGAACAAGCGGCAGTAACGACCTTGTCGGGCCGGCGCCCAGCGGACATGGTCGGGGAGCGGGGCCTGGTGGCGGGGGGCTGGCCGCGGCCACGAACCGGGGCGGGCAGAGCGGGGCGCTGTGTGGGCGGTCGCCGTGCCCGCCCGTACCTTACCGCGGGGGTTCGCCCTGGGACGGGGCCACGGCCTCCCCCAGATCCGATTAACGTGCGAGAGGCATGTTCCAAGGGGGAAAGCCGCGGGGTAACTTACCTGCCTGTTCCAGGGACGAGGCGCAGGAGACGCGCCGAGGACACGCGTGGGGGCCGGCTCTCGGCAGAACTGAGCCGACATCTTCATCTGCCTTCGGGGGCCTGGGGCTTGCAGGAGCAGACCCCCCCCTTCGGGATGTGGCATTTCCAAAATGACAGAAACCAGAGACTCCGTCACCGTGTCCCCTCCACGTTCTCAGTCCCGTCTTTCGGGTCTGCACCTGACCTAAACGTGACATTTTTATTTTTTATTTTGTTTGGAGGAAGCCTGCCGTGAATACGACACGCTCACAAGGAACCGTGAAGCCCCGAAATGTACTTAAATGAGCTTCCAGTGGTCTGAAAGGACACGGTGAAGAGCAGACAGACGCCACCGACGTCTGCAGGAGCGCTCCCCGTTCTTCTGAAGGCTTTCGGGTACCACAGTGTCTAACTGATGCCGCTGTGTCCTCTCCTGTCCTTAAGGAAACAAAGCCAAACCGAACCGAACCGAACCGAACAGAACAGGCCTGTTTTCACCGCGCAGGAGCTGACAGCAGAGTGAAAGAAGGTGCTCCCAAATTCGGTCTCTCTTTCCCAACATACACGTTGTCCCCCCTTTGCCTTTCACACAACCTCGGTATGCATCCTGAAGTGTCACATCGGGAAGGGGACACGAGGTGCAGCTGGCCAATGGCTCCATCGGGCAGGTAATGGGGCATCCACAGGCCGGGGACTTGGGCAGCCAGACGGAACCACATGGCTGTAAATGACTGTCATCACTTCCCGAAACTTCCTGGGCCGCGCGGGATTGCCCGGGCAACCGTAATTACAACGCAAGCCTCAGGGCCGGCAAGGTCACACGCAGCCCCTCTGCAGTGTCTGGCACAGGGCTCGCTGGGCCCGCGGACGCGCGTGGGCGATGGGGGGGCCCCGAGGGCAGAGAGGGGGCCGCGCCCTCGGTAGGCCGTGCGGGCGGTCCTCACCGGCCATGACGTCGTGGTGCCGTATCTCACCGAAGCGCGGACACAACCAAGGAGTCCAGGCATGTTCGGGGACCGGCTCGTCACACGACTCGAGAAATCCACAAACTGGAGTTACTGGAGGGTGAAGTTTTCCCACATCCTGGGCCGCTTGGCAGGTGATGGTCCACTTTCTTAGTCTTTTTTCTTTTCGCTGTGTGTTTAGCATTTTAGTTTTTTATTATTAAATGTACTGGGGGGACACGGGTTAGTAAAATGACACAGGTTCCAGGTGTAGGTCTGCAGCGCAGCGTCTGTGTGTGGCACGGTGTGTCCCCGCCCCGGAGTCACGTCTCCTTCCACCGCCGTGTAGTGACCCCCCGGCGCCCCGTACCCTCTGTGACCACTAAACTACTGACTGTGTCCATGAGGACTCTTTTCTCTTTTTGTTCGTCCGGTTCCTTCTTGCTGTCAGTTTTATATCCCACGTATGCGTGAAGTCACGTGGTTCTTGGCTTTCTCTGTCCGACTTACTTCACTTGGCATGTCGGTCTCAAGCTCCACCCGTGTTGTCGCAACGGCGAGATGCCACCCTTTCTCGTGGCCGAGTCACATTCCGTCACGTGTACGTACCACTTGTCTGGGCCTTCACGGAGGGAAGTCGCATGGGGAAATCGGCATTCATGGGCGCCCACGTGGCCGGCTGTGAGGCCTCCGTCCTCCGTTAGGTCCTCCTAACATTCTCAACAACCCCGATTATCAAACCACTTAGTCACCCCCACCTTCCAGAGGAGGGGCCCAGGCTCAGTGGTGGGCGGGCGACTCCTCACCACGTCCCACCACGGCTCGTGTCGGCAGAAGGAGGCGGCCTGGGGACGGCTGCGTCGAGTGTCGCACGGCCTGCCGAGCCCTGCGCTGGTGACGGGCAAGCTCGGAGAGCTTTTCCTAAGTAAACACAAGGCCACCTCACTTTTTTTTTAAGATTTCCTTTTAAGATGAGGCAGTTTACACAGATCCACAGGCGAGAGCAAGACTTAACCTTGAGCACCACGTTTATTGCCACGTGTTTACCGGTGCTGGTTTGCAAAGTCCTCTGTCAGGTGTGGGTGAGACAGCAAGGACTGTGTCCTGACTCCCTCAGTCCGAGCTCAGCGGGTCATCAGGAACAGGACCAAAATGCAGAAGAACCAGGCAGAGACAAATGACCTCTGCCCCCCAACAGAGCCCAGCTCCGGGGAGATGAGTAGCCACAACGTGGAAAGGCCACCTTGGGGCACGTGCCTCCAACTCCCATCTCCAAGGTCCCGGGTGGGTCCAAAGCCTCCAGAAACAGCACGAGGATAAAGAAGACACGCTCACTAGCCACGAAGGGACTGAGGGTCTTAAATCTGCTGCTCGTGCTGCACTGTGGAGTGCTGCTGGAGGGTCTGTGACAAGACAGGAATGTCCCCTCACAGGTCCAATGTCTACGGTATCCCACAAGCCCGTGGTAATGCCAAGTTCTCCTGCAGAAGAAACGCAGGAAGCTGGCCGCGGGCCGCGAGTCCCAGGCGGGGAATAACTTTCGATGTTCCTGGAATGGGACTGCTGCTGCTGTCAGCACCTGCGGAAGCCTTTCCTCCGTGATGATGTGATCTGTGGACGCCTGGCCGGGCTCCCCCTCATCGCACCCTCCCCCCCCCCCCCCCCCCCCCCCCCCCCCCCCCCCCCCCCCCCCCCCCCCCCCCCCCCCCCCCCCCCCCCCCCCCCCCCCCCCCCCCCCCCCCCCCCCCCCCCCCCCCCCCCCCCCCCCCCCCCCCCCCCCCCCCCCCCCCGCAATGCTGGGCCACCCGGCAGCTCTCAGAGGTCACTGCCCTGCTCTGAGTCCACCTGCACGCCCCAGACTGGTGGCTCCCAGCCTTTCTCCACGTGGGCACCCCTTAAACCCACTTCCATACACTAACACCCCTGGTTGTGAAAACAGTTGTTTCTAAATACTGACACGTGTGTTCAGGGCCTGTCTTCATGTAAAATAGTGGACATGGCGTCATAAGTCAGGAAAGAAAAATGACGACACTAAATGTACCAAACACAGATGCAATTTTACAATATGCATAACACAGTTAAATACAGATAATGGTGATCAAGTATTTAAATGTTAAATGTAAAAAACGACTTGAAAAGAATCCCGATGAAAGACAACACACTTACTTTTACTCAGTCAAGAACTAAACTGATCACACAGTCTGGTTATGGATATACTTATATGTTTGGGGGAGTTCTAGAAACACTGTAAATGGATTGTTCTGGAACTGTGCGTCATGCTTGGTAGACGCTGGTGGGGACGGACAGAGCTTCAGCCCAGTGACAGGGGCAAGTCCGCCACCGAGATATTGGTGTAGCAACTAGGGCGCGCTGTAAGCAACAAGGTCATTGCGTTTGTAAGGATACATTTGTGTCTCCTATAGCAACAAGGTCATTGCGTTTGTAAGGATACATTTGTGTCCCCTACAGCAACAAGGTCATTGCGTTTGTAAGGATACATTTGTGTCTCCTACAGCAACAAGGTCATTGCGTTTGTAAGGATACATTTGTGTCTCCTACAGCAACAAGGTCATTGCAATTGTAAGGATACATTTGTGTCTCCTACAGCAACAAGGTCATTGCGATTGTAAGGATACATTTATGTCTCCTACAGGATCCTAGGAAATGTAGGCGATGGCAAGGAGAACAAAGTATGTTTCTACATGCAAGCATGAGGAGATGTGTGACCATTGAAGACAATGTCAAATCCTGGTCCTGCAAAGGAAACCGGTGAGGGCAGGATTTATTTAACGTCATCTGGTTATTTCTAGACCATAACATTGACCAGGCATTTCTGGTGGTCGCGCTGATAGAGTTGAACTTTAGAGATTAATTCAAATTAGTACAGTAGACTCTCCATTAACCGACACCCATGCTGGGTGCATGTAGTATTGTTTGATTTTTGGGGGGAGGGTGGGGGCCGGTTGCTTGAGTTCCAGTTAACAGAGAGTCTACTGAATTTCTTAACCTAACATTTCTCAGTAAATGGTGACTGTATAGAACTGTGTCTAAGTCACGGAGGGAGCCATCCCCATTGTCGGTTGTGACACTGAGGAGGCCACCAAACTAATGAAGCTGTTCTGGCTCCGTATGACTTCGTCCAGCTCATGAGAGCTGAAGGTTGACACTGGGGTTCGCAGCCAATGCCACCATTGCTTGCCTGGCCCCGACACCTGTGTGTGTTGGTCACTCAGCTGTCCCATACGAGAGGAACCTGGTGGCAGCCAGCATTCAGGCGGGATGATGTTTAGAATCCTGGGCTCCAGCCCTTTTTGAGTCTCTTGTACCTCAACCCAACTTGTGCTATGGTTTCAATAGAGGGTCTTTCGTCCTCGCGGTATCTGTCATTGCGTCTCTAACACTGGCAGAGAATTTGTCCTGACGTTTGCCGGTTACTATTCCTCATGTAAGACCCAAATGAGGTTTCTGGTGACAGAGCACTGTCCTGTGGCATGTCTCTTGGCCTGTAGGAGGGAGCTGCCAGATCTATGCCCGGAAAATCTTGCCTGAACTGTGTCCTCCATCTGATTATTTTTGCATTAGGAAATCTGAACATTCACTCCCCTGTTAGGCAACATCGGCAGTTTCTTGAGCAATTGGGTCCATTAGTACCTACCTCACAGGATGACCAGGTACTGTCATCTCGTGATGCAATGGTTCTGCACGATCTTGGCTGTTGAATCATCATTTATCCCTCTCCATCTCAGAGCTAAGTGAGTTGCTCTTAGGGATGATTAGAGTTCGGAATGCCACTGGTCCAAGCTGCACGTCACTGTTGCATTCGTTATTTGAGCTGGTCCATGCAGCAGCCCCACGGAGGTAGGTTTGTGGTCACTGTGCCCACGGATGAGAACATGAAGACCTGAACTGCTCATAATCGCACCGCCTGAGCTAGCTCCTCAGGGGCCAAAGGCTACGTACGACCTGTACTCAGAGACAATGTCCTCAGAACTGTTAGAAATCAAACGTCAGATTCAGGCTCGATGAGCCCTCCATTTCTCATTCAGTGAAAACTGAAAAAAGCAATACTTGTCTATTACCACTGGAAATCAGAATACGTTTGGGGGTCCCCACATTTTGCTTTTTCAGAGAGTGTGCCCATGACGATCGTTGGTGCTCCATCTTTCCCACAGGCTTCGCTATATCCTCAGAAATAACTCCCCAGAAGATTAGGGACCGTGTTGGGAAAGCAGACACACTCAGCCCTTGCATGCACGTTGCCAACCCGACCTCAAGAAAGGTCATCCTGAGTGACTTGCCAATCGTCTCGGGAGCGTGCCACTGAGCCTTTTTATTGTGACTGCACATTATTTATTTATTTGGCTCCTGGTGGATTTTCCCTGGCCAAAGGCACATCTGGTGTTCTGATCCGCCACAAAGGCGGCTCTGATGAGCTCAGTCAGGAGCGTTCTGTGTAGAAATCTCTTCCCATGGACAAGCTTTGAGGGCCGTGCAAACAGAATCAGGAGAGCTCGTTCATCGAAACGACACTAACACCTTTGACCTCCCCATCCCCTCCCGGAACAGGCCACCTTTGCAACAGGCCACATGTCACTCTAAGCCCTTGAGGGTGCCTGTCACTTAATCCCATAACACGCCCTTGAAGGCACGACGCCATCGCCGGTCCCTTGGTGCAGATGAGAAGAGGAAAGCACCAAGCTCATGCGGCAAGAGGCAGAATCCCTGATGCAGGATGGACAATCCGAGGGGGTCCAAGAGACCCTTAAACGAGGGTGTGTTTTGTGTGTACTATGCCCACGGAAACGTAAAGCACTCTCAGCTGATGGGATGCAAAGCGGAACCAGACGCGCTGCTCAGCCGGTTTCTGGGACGGCACCGTGGGCCTCATTAGGAGGGAATCCAGACCTATCGCAGCTCACGGTCCCACGTCTGAGTCACTTCCGAAGTCCCCGCCTGCAAACAGAGGCGCCCCGTCGCCCCGCCTCCACCGACGATGGCTCCACGTGGGCAAAATACATCACGCAGAGCACTAATGAGCAAAACTGATCGTCCTGACCGGTGCAAATGGCTCTCAGGTCAAGAAAACAGAATGTAAGCTGTGATGATTAAAGAGAAAACATGGAACCATGAGACGAGGCACCGTGTCTGCACCCGAATTCCAGGTTCGAGGTGCACAGAGAGGGCGGCTCCCCCACGCGCAGGGGGGACGCGGCTGGCTGTGGGCACACACGGGCTTCGGCGCAGAGGAGCAGGTGCCGGGCGCCTCCCCGTGTCACGGTCATGGCTTCTTCTTCCAGTCTGAATGCACGTTTTCCCCGAACAGCTTTTGGCACTGGTCTCAGCCTTTGTTTCTGTTTCTGCTCTTTCATTTTGCTTCGCACGGTTTTTCAGAGCTAGGAAGTGCGATCGGAGACTCCGGTGACTGGGACTGCCCCCGAGTGCCACCCAACGGAAAGGCGGGGTCTTCCACACGGGCAGCAGCACGTCGGACCTGAGTGACAGTGAGTGACAAGCCTCAGTGTGTCTGGCGCACTCGGGTGAGCTACGGGTGACAGAAGGTGCTTGTAAGGTGTGCCGTCCATCACAGATCGCGAGCCGGGCATTAACAGAAGTTCCTGTCACATAAAAACATGACGTGTGTCCCCCTCCACCTCAGTCACCGGATCGGGCGCCGTGTGACTCCCGGCTCCTCCCCAAGGTCAACATGACCACGAAAGGTCAACGTTTTGAATCGATTCAGGACATCGAGGTGGCCAGGACAGCGCCACTAAAGACACTCAGGACAGAGGACTTCCAGAACTGCCTCGGAACGTGGCGGGGATGGGGGGACACGTGTGTCCGAAGCGAGGGGGCGTGTGCTGTGGGGGTTCGTGGCAACATGCCTTTTACTGTAATAAAGTTTGTTCATTTAAACATTCCCACACCACATGTGCCTTCCGAATTGGAAACGACGACATCCCCGCGATGTCAGCAGATTCGTGGACGTTTAGTGAGGAAGGAAGGAAGCTGAGTCATGGGGGTAGAAAAGAAGGGTAAACACTGGCTTGGGTTCTGGTTTGGGTTTCCCCCAACTTACACAGGACTCAGTTTTTCCAGACCCTTCTCTGTTCTCCGAGGCTTGAGTAGAGGCGGCGGCAGGAAGTGAGCAGCCTGAGGAGCGGGGCTTGACTGCTTGTCCGCACGGTTTCGTTCTGATGCCAGCGACGCACGCGTGCCCACCTCTGCGTCCACACGACATGTTCCCGGGCGCGCACGGCCCTCCGACAGGGCGGCAGCTCGTTCGCGGTGCGCACGGCCCTCCGACAGGGCGGCGGCTCGTTCGCGGTGCGCACGGCCCTCCGTCAGGGCGGCGGCTCGTTCGCGGGCGCGCACGGCTCGTTCACGGTGCGCACGGCCCTCCGTCAGGGCGGCGGCTCGTTCGCGGGTGCGCACGGCTCATTCGCGGTGCGCACGGCCCTCCGTCAGGGCGGCGGCTCGTTCGCGGTGCGCACGGCCCTCCGTCAGGGCGGCGGCTCGTTCGCGGGCGCGCACGGCTCGTTCACGATGCGCACGGCCCTCCGTCAGGGCGGCGGCTCGTTCGCGGGTGCGCACGGCTCATTCGCGGTGCGCACGGCCCTCCGTCAGGGCGGCGGCTCGTTCGCGGGCGCGCACGGCTCGTTCACGATGCGCACGGCCCTCCGTCAGGGCGGCGGCTCGTTCGCGGGTGCGCTCGGCTCGTTCGCGGTGCGCATGGCCCTCCGTCAGGGCGGCGGCTCGTTCGCGGTGCGCACGGCCCTCCGTCAGGGCGGCGGCTCGTTCGCGGGTGCGCACGGCCCTCCGTCAGGGCGGCGGGTCTCGGGTCTTCTGGTCGCCTCCAGACGGGTGGGCGTTCCCACTCCTCTTGCTGCCGTCTCACTATTACCCCTCCGCCCAGGTCTGAGGGAACAGCCTGCTCGTTTATTCGTGGTTCAATTTTCCTATCAGGTTTTCAAGAGGCAGTAAAAACGGAAGCAGAGAGAAAATGTAAACCAGATGTCTGTTTAGGGCCACGGGCAGCCCACACGGTAGACTCGGTGTTTTGCTGCAATTTTTGTCGCTTCTTTCGAAAGAGCTACAGAGTAATAACCCACGCAAACGACAGCAACAGGATGGGAGAGAGGATGGAACGTGCGTCCAATGTGACACCCTTCATTTCTTTCTTCTAGTTGAAGACTTATTCCAGCTGGTTTTACCATAAAACGTTGCCCCAGAGGAGCAAAGAAATAAGCTAAAACCTCACGTGAACTCTTCTAGGCTAGCTGGGAAATGCCTTAGAATAAAAAACCGCTGCATATTGGAACCCTTCTAAGGGGTTGCGGTAAAATGTCATGTGCCCGCCGTGAAGTTTCCCAAAGTAATGACACTCTGATCAATACCAGCCCATCAGTTCCCAGGATCATAGTATTTGTTTGCTGTTCTCACCACAACTCCTACATGAAAACGAAACGTACTGTGACTCCCTGTTCTTCATGGAAAAGTTTCCTGCCCAGAGTCATGCTTCAAAGACGCCTCTGTAGTTGATGAACCAGGGTCCACTCAAGTTTTACTTGGCCCGAACAACATAGGCTTTCTAGTTGTCTCTGAAGCATCTTAGTTATGAAATAGCATAAGAATTCACTAATTCAGATGGTTTGTGGGGAAGGCTAACCTTAAATCCTGTTTTCCACTGAAATTGAGTTGTGTTATCCTGAGACGATATGCGTGATAGTTACCACTGTATGAAAGTCCTGCCCGATCTCACGAGGCCCGTTGTTGGTTATGCCATCATTTATTAGGTACACTAATACCTTCTTGTGTGTGGCTTCCTTTCAGAGACAAAAATCTGTGTCTGAGCCTGAGGAGCAGAGATAGCCATCGCTTTCTACATACAAGACGAGAAAATAGGTCTATAATGACCAGGCCAGTAGCCAAAAGGCTAACTTAACGCCTCCCCACTGATGGCCCTCGTATATGGTCCATTGTACCCTCTTGGAGAATGTAATTGGAGATACATGTCTGTAAGATGACTCCTTACTTCTTTGATTAGAAAGTCCTGCAGCGTATGCAGGCGAAGGCTCCTCATCGTCAACCGCGTTATCACACTAATAGGTTGTATTAGTAACCCCGGGCGATTTTGGAATTCCCAACGATGGTGATTACTTGAGATGTAGTCAAAGGCTGAAGAGCAGATTTTCATAAGCAGGACTGCTGTGTGTCAAGCATAATCCCAAACCAACCTGGAGTCAAAAATACCATTTCTTTCATAGCCTGTTAGAGAACTATATTCGGTTGTGCACTGCACACCAGCCAACAAGTGGAGGCACGGTGTTCACATCTCGTTTTCAATGCTAATGTGGCTACTTGAAACCATAGATCTTCCAGAATGAATGAAAAAAAAAAAAATAACAAAAAGCCCAGTGAGCTTCTTCGAGTCACTTAACACAGCATGTGACCTAGAAGACGGAGAACAAGTTGCCAACGAGACCCAGGCGTGGTGTCTACACAACTTAGCAGAGACCACACCGCCATGAGTGCAGGTCACGTCTCCTCTCCACAGTGCATCGTACTATGGGGCTGTTTGCTAACTGCAAGCAGCATTCAGCTGAAAGGATGTCAAGCTGCCCAACTGAACCTGTCCAGTAGGAGCCTCTCTCAATGGCATTTCTATAGAAAGCCTTTCCGTTGAACAGGAACAGCCTTAAGACCCCCAGGAGATCAGCGTCCCATGATGTAGTATTTACTCATCCAGAGCACGCATCAAGTGTCTATGTCTTCCTTACAAAAGCACTGGAAGAAAAATTACACAGCTTTTTAAGGCAAGAAGGGCTTCATTAAACTTTTGTAAAATGCGTTCTCGAACTAAAACAAAAAGCACGAGGCGCAGAACTACTAAATACGTTCACCACAGAAATAAAGAGAAATGTTCCAGTGTTGAGAGAAATATGACTCTTTCAGAAAGGACCCAGCCGGGGACAAAAGAAGTAGGTGCCCCTAGCAGGAAGAGTAGTTGCACTCTGCGATAGCTAGAAACAAATTCTGTTCCGGAACAACTTTATCGCTAAGTAAAAACTCTTCCAACCCTGATTCACGTTATCTTTGCCCCATCATTTGACTCCATTTTTTCCCCTTGTCAAGGGCCAAAGCTCAATTGCGTGCTGCGTTGAGAAGCATTTGGAATGTGCCACTCAGGTCCACATTTGGAAGAGAACATGCATGGGAAAGGCAGTCAAGAGCGAAGTAATGGAGGACATTCGCACCATGTTGGCTTCTACCTCGTGGAACCTCAGGACTTGCATAGTATCGTGCTAACAACAAACCTACGCAGAGACGTATAATTGGCTCTGCTCGGAAGCATTATTGGCTTCCCAAGCTTGTGACCCAGAAAGATTACTGCCAAGGTTTTCGGCTCCAGACAGTGGAAAAGTTGTTGAAAAGGGATTGAATTTAATACAAAATATGGACAGTCTCTGCTCCTCCCCACCCCACCCCCAGGAGATACACTTTTATGTAGAAGCAGTAAGTAGAACTTGTGTGTAGTAGTAACTGTAATCCACCTTGGTTCTCGTAACCAAAGCTCTGCAGCCACTTACAACGGTCACACACGCTCCTACGTCTTAAGACGCTGCATTTGCTGTTTTGTTTTGCTTTTTTCAAGATCCTTATCATTAGTCGTTCTAAAGTGATATACCCAGAGGCTATTGAAGAGTGCTGTAAATCCACAGAGGATGTTGTTGTTGTTTTAAGGACTTTTGACCATTTCTAATAGTTTTTTTTTCATCACTGTATGGTGATGTCATCTGTCCCTGGCTACATGGGCAAGTACCTAACAGACTCTCTAAGGGTCCAATAGAAGACCTTTCTTTCTAATTGATTGCTCTGATCTGCTGTAGTCTCAGAAACCAAACAAGCTGTTAAAAGTAACCTGAAACTAAAAATAAATAGGAGCTAGGTGAGGAAGGTTCTTGTTGGCAAATGCCGTAACACTTGGGCTGCTCAGAAGCCCTTCCCGGCCTCCCTTTCTGCTTCTTAACTGTCTCCTGTGTGGTAGCATGTGCCACTTAAATCACTGTCATGTAAGTGAGGTGCTCCCTGGGATGTGTGCCTGTTTGTGGGTTGTGTTGTCACTCAAAAGAAATTTGATTGTCCCGATAATGTTTGGTCTCACACAAATTTAACAGCAGGTCCCTGCAGTCATATTTCAGACTTCAATGACTGTCTGTCACCTAAGTACAGTAATTTAAGGCAGAAGCTATGCAAGAGGGATGAAGGGAATGTCCTCACACGTTCGGGAGAAGCCAAGGGCAATGTTTGGTTTCACGTCATACTCTGAGTCGATGTGGGGATGGTCCCATGCAAGGTGATGCACAAACACACTCTTGCACTCACTGTATGTGCTTTGTCACTCCAGCACCTAAGTCGCGTTCCCTCTCCTCACCTGAGTGTCGTCGAGACCGAGTCTCTTCCCTTCCCACCCTCTCCATGTGACAGGCTGAATAGATGGTGCTTTATCCTTGTAATGATGAAAAGCAAAGCGTTCCGGCAATGAACAAACAGACCATGCCCTCGAGCACTTCAGCAAAGGCAAGAAAGCAAGATGGAGCAGCGCGTGAGCAGTGACACGTGTCTACGGTCCCCTTTAGGAAAACTCAAAATGTCACTCCAGTCTATTTATTTTTATTCCACTCCGAAAATGGCTTTTTTTAACATTGCTTTCCCTCCCCTTCTTCCTATCTCTCTATCCATCCATCCATCATCTATCCAACTATCATCTACGTCCATTACCCATCACCTAGCCATCATCTATCTATTACCTATCTACCTATCTATCTGTTAACCATGAGAGCATTCTGCTGCTTCAAGCTAATATTAGAAGTAGTTTCAGGCAACGGCGTGATTAGAGGCTGCATCCTAACTGCACAGGAAAATGAAAAGCACTCTGCTGGCCATGATCATCATGCTAGAAATGGAGAAAACGCTTCAATAACTGCTGAGTGAAGCCATAATCTCCACTGCCCAAACAGTCACTGTCTAAGCAGACATCTGCTCATCTACTTAACTTTAAATAAGTAAGTACACACACACACACACACACACACACACACACACACGTTAAAAGCTTCATTTCGCTTTCATTTCTGAAGATTGCATCTCATCAGACCCACCCTGGAGCACAGAGCAAAGACATCATGCTTGTTCCGTGCAGATCATTAGGCAGGCATGGGTCATCACCCATCCCCAATGACCGCGAAGAACTCCTGAGATAAAATGTCATCTCCACTGGTGAGAGCAGGAGCTACTGTCCAGGTTCCCAAATACTTGAGAACATTTGGAACTTACTGGAACTTACTCTTGAGGCAGAGCGTGCAGCCTAGGGAATTGGCAACTGTCCTACAGGATGCGGTGTGAGGTGCTTCTCAGGTGACAAAGGAAATGCATCCAGTGCCTGCAACTTCACAAGGACCAGTTTCTGCCAGCTAGGCTGATCCCTATGCCCCGGACCTGACCTTTAGCTAATTACAATGTCATTATCATCTCATTTGCATCTCCAGGAGGTATAAATACCCTGGGTCAGGGAGCCTCCTCTGTTTGCCTGCACTTACCTCTCTAGCGTGGACTTTCATGTCAGATAAATCTCCTTGCTTTCCTGCATCCGTCTTGCTCCTGAATTCTTTCTTGTGCAGAAACAAGAACCTGTTGCCGCTGCTCTGGGTTGAGTCCTCCCCTGGATGTCCCTGTGAGCCTCCGAGGACACTCGGAGTCACTTCTCCACGTCATACTGCTGTAGATTTCCACTAGCCACATGCCCTCGGAGATGTGACACCTGTATGCAGACACTGAAACATTCTTGGGACTTCATTCCTTCCCACTCTCACCCCTTTGCTTACTGGCTATTTGACTAAAGACGTAGAAACTAAGTTTTAAACCTCAGGGGACAGAATATCACTTTTTGCTAATTCTGTTAAATGTGTGTTCGTACGAAGTGCACAGACTCAAGGAAACAGCTTAGACATGATGGCACAGTCTGCAGGAGAACGCAGACATCATTCAAAACTGGGAGAGCTTTGCAGAAAGCTCTACATCGGTGATTGCTTCTGTCTCATCTTCTCATCTCAGTTCCTCGTGGTGTTTCCTCACATTTACACAGTCGGTCTTCACCCAGCGCCCTTAGGGAAATCCTATGTTTTATCTGAAGCTTTTGCCTGATAACTTAATTTCTTTAGAACCAAATGTTGTGTTTGTCACTCACTGAAATTGCCTCTTCTCTTGTGTCCAACACTCTCCTTCTTTTCCCTTCCACAAATAATATTTCCTGTGTCTCTGTCCCCATCAGTCTCTTTCCTTGATAGCTTTCTTCTTCTTTTGCTCTGTCTAATCCAGAGACGTCTACCCTTTGGGCTTCCCTGGGCCATGTTGGAAGAAGAAGAATTGGCTTGGGTCACACGTAAAACACACAAATACAAACAATAGTTGATGAGCTGGGGGAAAAATCCATGCATAATTTTCATAATATTTTAAGAAATTTTACGGATTGGTGTTGGGCCAAGTTCAAAGCCGTCCTGTGTTGCATGTGGCCCTCAGGCCTCAAGTTAGACAAATTTGGGGGTTCCGTTTATTTCTTTTATATCCTTGTTGGCAAAGGGAGAGTATCAGCAAATAGTGGGAAACTAAAAAATATGTGTAGGAAAAAGGAAGAGGGAGGGAGACCAGGAGACAGAGGAACCAGCTGAAACTCCACCTGACTTCCCAACCCGAACACCTCATTCCTGCAGTCTCTCTCCCAATTCAGCTGCAGGTCGTGCAGAGTAGAAAAAGAATAGTTCATAAGGGAAGTGAAAGTACTGAGATATTCTCTTTTTCTCCTCCTTTTTGGGCTCCAAGAAAGTAGAAGACAGAAGAAATGGTTTCATGACTGAGTTGACCCTGCCCATGGGGTTTTAAAGTTGAAAGGGACCCGCTCGCATCCCCTTGGGGGCTGATGAGCCCCTGGGGTTGCTGTGCATGTGGGATCCTCATTCGTTGTATTGTTCGGTTCTCCAAATTCATGCCTGCCTCTGCTGTGACTGCATGTTGGCTCTTGCTGGTTTGCCAAGAGCCACACTGGGGCCCTCTCTTCTGGGTTCTATGCTCTGTGGCTGCAACTCCCTCAGTGCTCCCCAGAGAGGCACTGATATGGCCCGATAATGACAGAATGGTCCCTTCAGCATCCCGGGTCTCTCCATGGTATTTTCTCCTCCCTGATTTCTCTTGTCTTGAAGTCCTTTTTGAGTCAAGAAATCTGCTCACTGTTCACAATGGCCAAATTATGAAAACAGTCAAATTGTCCTCTGATAGGCGACTGGCTAAAGAAGCTGTGGTCCATCTACACAGTGGAATGCTACTCAGCCGTAAGAAAGATGACACACTGCCATTTGTGACAACGTGGATGGACCTGGAGATCATCATGCTGAGTGATATAAGTCAGACAGAAAAGACGAACTACACGACTTCCCTCATATGTGGAACACAAAGCTGGAAGCAACAAAGAAACAAAAACTCATGGAAACAGTCAGTAGTTTAGTAGTTAACTGGGGGGAGGGGTGTGAGAGGAGGGACAAGGACACAAATACGTGGTGATGGAAGGAGAGCGGACTCTGGGTGATGGACACATAACACAACGTATGGACGACGCGCTGAAGCGTTGTGCACCTGGAACCTATATAATTTTTATTAACCAATGTCACCCCAATACATTTAACAATTAAAAAAAAGAAAGGAGCTGCTACTGGAGCTAACCGTCCTCACGTTTTTGTAAGAACTGAAGAAATCGTGTGGCATGCCCCAGCACCTCAGAGATGGAAATGACCAACTTTGGAGATAACACGGTGCCCAGTCACCCCCAGAGGATCTCTGTCTGCTTCGTCATCTCGCCTTCGCGTTTGTAAGTGATTTCAGGAAGGAAGCCAAGGACTGCTAAGCTGCTGCATTTCCCCACTCTACTTCTAAGCATTTCCACCTGGACTGGATTTGGGGTGATTTCATACCAAGAAAAAAAAAAAAGCCCAAAGTATCTTGTCTCTCAACAACATATTTGGGCTCCGGAACGAACGGACTCCCTGAGGCACTGACGGCACCCGCTCGATGTCGTTAGGTGGGTGCTCGTTCCGACGTCACACTGGCTACCCGTCCACCAGGCGGCCGTGCTAGCAGCCATTCTGGCTTCCCTGAATCTCACGTCACTCCACTTCATCAGGACGAGGTTAAAAGGCAAAGGTGTCTCATCACTCAACTCCAAAAAAAAAAAAAAAATCATTTATTAGAGAAATAGTCTTGACTTATCTAAGAAATTGCTACAGTCAGTCATAATTTTTTCTCCCCAAATGAGGAATGCTGGGCATTTATTTGTGGCCAATATTTGCATTGATTGCTAATGAAGAGATTGAGTTTCTTAAATCTTCTGCTTGGGTTGCCTTACAGCATGTCGCTTGAGGGTTTGAAGAGTTTCTTAAATCCTAAGAGTAGAGATCACTCAGGTTGGAAGGAAGAACACGTTTCTTTAGCTCAACAGTAATTCCTTGAATTGAAACGTATTTCTGTTCATGTAGTAAGAGAAACTTCACGGTAACGATTAATATAATAGATCATAATCCTTAAACTACAATGCTATTTACAACCACACACTCCTACACCTCTGAACAGTACAGAAATATTGCAAGAGGAAGAAACTAGGTGAAGATGAGTAACTGAACCCCTAAGTGTGTCAGAATATAGAGTTAGCTGGGTATTGGAATAAATTCATGTTAAAATATAACATCATTGCTGAACAAGAAATATTGTCGAGAGTGACTCAGATATTCAGGTACATCTGTGAAAAATAGGAAATCAAGACAAGGTTGGTTAAAGTCCCCAGAGGTCAAATGCAGGCCAGCAGGGACTACGAGAGAGATGAGGGAGGGTCCCAGGGTTATCCAGCCTTTGAGGTGCTCTTTTCAAGGGTTCGTGAGAGGCTCCCAGGCAATTAGCAGAAATGAGAGACGGTGTTAGGAGCCGATGTGTCACCTGTTTCTTATCTCCTCTGTCACTGGTGTGCCCATAAGGGACACAGTTAGGTGGGAGGGTCCTACCTAGTTTTAAATTACGTGAAGGCAAAACCGCACCCTGCACCTCTCTCCCCCACACACCGACCACCCACAGTCCCTGCTAAGAAATGCTGATGATCAGAATACCCTCCAGCAACAGGGAAGTAGCAAATCCCCCACACAAGGATGAACAGGTGACTGAAACTCATCACGTGGTTCAGGTGACCCCCATCAACAAAAGCCCCCCCCCCGAAAAACAGAGATGCCCCAACAAACAGAAGAAACTTCAAAATCATGACAATTGAGATCTTCAGAGGGAGTTGAGAAGATAATCAATGCGAGGAAAAATACGACACCTGGAGATTACAAATGTTTAAAACGCGATTATCAAAAATAAAATTAGCGAAAAGATTCCATAGCCGCAGAGAACAAAGTCATGGCGCTGGAGAGAGAAGGATGAAAGAAAGGCCGAGACATGAAGGATAAAACAGGAGATCAGACCAAGGAGCTTCGTAAAACACCCCAAAGCCTCACAGAGACCCGTCTTCCTGTAAAATGGCCCACCCAGCACCAAGCAGAACGGTTGGCAAACTGCCCCACACTTCCAAAATCTCAAAGCACCATGAAAACCGACAAGTCCATTTTAATTAAGAAAAATCTTCAGCTTTCGTGGACGAGAAAGGAGTCCCACGTGCACCCCGACGTGCTCAGGGGACAACAGCACGGGGGGCCCTACACATCCAGGGACCCCGAGTCCCACCGAGGACGGGCTGAACCTGAGGATTCCTGACCCAAAGCAGGTCGTGGGGGGTCGGGGTTTAGGGGCGGGGTGTCCTCCACCAAGGTCCGTCGTCACCTTAGGAGAGCCCGTCTGGCGTCCATTTATGAAAACAGCTCCCACGGTTTACTTCGTCCCATGGCATGTGGCACGGCTACAGGTGAGGGAAGTGAGCAGACTATTATTTGCATCAGGTGGGACTCGTGTGTGTGATCGTGCTTTTTGCACCCACGTGAGTAAACCTGAAAGTATGAAGGAAACTGTCCATCAAGAATGCCCTGCGATGTTCAAAGGTCCCCAGAGAGACGGAGGTCTGAGTCACCCAGGTAGGGGTGCTTCCATACTGTCCGCTCAGCCTGCCACGAACCCCCTTTCCTGAGAGTCGTGGTGGACGAGAAGCCTTCCCGACACGTGACAGTCGATGAACACACAAGTTGTATGTGACACGTATTACACACTGTACTCCCACAGCCAAGTCAGCTGAAGGGAAAAAGGAAATGTCGTGGAGGTGATCACAGAGAAGATCCAGTATTTATTGGGGGGAAATCCACGTGTGTGTGGGCCCGTGAGCTTCAAACCTGTGCTGTTCCAGTCAACGGTGCCTTCACCCTCAAGGGAAGGGCGTTGGCAGCCATGTTTGTACCATGCGACCCTGCGACTCCGGCCACAGGCGACGGGAGCAAACTCAGCACCTGATCCCAGCGGGCCGACCGACTTCTCTCCGCCCCAGGACTGGGCGCGGACACGAGGTCCACCGTGGGGCAGCGCCCCGGGCACCCTCCTCCTGCCCTGTGCCTGGGCGAGGCCGTACGCCCAACGGTGGGAAACAAGATGAACAGCACGCAAAGGCGAAAGCAAAAGTCCGAAACAGAGAAGGGAAGACACAGCGAGGGCTGCTGAACCGTCCCCTCCCGCACGGAGAGCCCCCGGCCCGCAGGTGCTGTCGGGGACCTCGCTCCCCACTAAACTCCCCGTCCGCCGCTCTCTCCGCCCTGAGGTCTGTTTCCGGTGGTAAC
>PVJL010009974.1:0-52889 GCA_004026885.1 Lyroderma lyra | reverse complement strand
CCCCCATGTCTGACACACGTCCCGCTGCCCGCTCTGACGGCGTTCGCATCTCCAACATCAAAGGCGAACAGAAATTATTAGATAAGCCTCAAAGACCTTTTAAAACCCTTTCACTTCCTCCTTAATTTACACTTATATGCTAAGTATTTTCCGAGAGTCCGCTTATAACACGACTGTTTGGAACTTCCCTTTAAGCTTGTCTCCACCTGACTAATTTAATCTTACCACGGTGTGGCTCAAACACATACCGACAGCACTGGCTCGACTCCACGAAGCCCCATTCCTATTCTTTTCATGGCGGCATATATTTCAAGTTAAGATTCGGGTGACAGGAATACCTCTTTGCCTCCTAAAGTATCAGTAGCAGTTAATGTCAGGAAAGACAGAGCACCAAGCAGGTGGTCCTGAGTGCCACAACGTATGACCTCTCAGCATATGCAGGACTAAAGAGAACCCTATAGATAACTCATTCCCCAGGAAAACAGGAGCAAATCAAGTTTTGTTTTGCTTTTAAATAGTGATGCATAAGGGAAAGATAATAAGAAGCAGAACTTTCTACTCATGTAGCACTCAGAGAGTATGAACAGTAACTGTTAAAAGTTGAGTTTTAAAAAGAAAACACTAAGGACAAAGAAGTTCTTCAGGGATACTTTTATAAACAGGTTGTCAAGATTTCTCTAATAACTATTGAGTCTGTATGTTTGCTTTTACTTTGCAATTACAGAAATGACACCTTTGGGAATGATAATAAATCTCTAACAGCTTTAAACAGAATTGGAAAAAAAATAGGAATTTTTCTCAGCCAGCTTGTATAGACACTGAGCTTGCTACTTGTTTGCTGTATCTAACACGAAATATGAAATCAGAATGGTAGAGCCCCAGCTCGTAGCGAAACCAGACTGTAACTCTTGGCACCATAACAGAACATGACACGACCTCAGTAACAAAGACGCAATATAAAGTCACAATTCTGTTTGTTCACTGATGAAGTGAAAACATCAAGGATGTTCCACTCACATAAAAATTTAAGAGCAAAGAAATGCTATGTGTAAGAAACAGATCCTTAGGAGTGACAGCATTTCCGTGTTGTACCAGGCAGTACCCCTCGTGAACTCCTCTCGTAGATGCTCGCGCACACACACACACACACACCCCAAGCTGATGAGCACAAAACGTATAACACAAAGAATAAGGTTCGTGATGAGAAAATACATTATTACCATAAAATACAGCGTAGTGCACACATCTTTTGATGTAGAACATTTATATGACTTGTTCTCAATCTAGGCCGTTCAAATATTGATTGTCCAGTTTGGGAATTATCCAGAAAACTCCCTCCTTGGCACTTCTCTCACAAACAGAAAAAAGAAAGGAGTGACAGTTGGAAAAGAAAGGAATTCAACTTAGGGTTTTTGGTTTGTTTGTGTTTTTTTTGCAGTAAATTTGTTAAATACTGTTGGGAAGGGAAATTGAAACTTGAAATTAAATTAGTGTTTTTGATTACCAGTGGATTTCATTTTTTCTGACTTTGAACTCAATTATCATGGATAATTGAGATCCATCGTCACGGCGTTAAGAAAAATGCTTGTCATCAGACACAGTCATTTTGGAGGAGGGAAGAAAACTGAGGACTGAAAGTCAGGCGAGCTCCCTCCAGTCCTCCCACTACCGGCTCCACCTCACCGCTTCACTCTTCGGAGGCTGCACGGAGCTCCCTCCTGTACACCGAGTGAGAAATAGAGCATGATAAATATCATCTGTGCACTTTAGAATTGTGGGTTACCATAGCAGCAAAGCACTGCAGGTGTACTGATGTAATGTGTTTGGAATTGGAATTAACCTAAAGAACCTAATGCTGTTTCTCTCTGATTTAAAAAAAAAAAAAAAAAAAGCTTGTGAGCTTGCCAATAAATATGTAGCTCCAGGGCTTAGCTCAAAGTGCAAGTTTTCGGATGGTCTCCCATGAAAATAATTGACAGAAAAACCTATGCACTAACGACACCCCCACTAAGAGATCTATGGGCATTTAGTTAGTTCAAGAAAATCTAAAACTGTCAAGAAAGCAACTTTCTGACCATAATCCCTGTCTTGCTGAGAGGTCCTGCCATGTTTTCATCGAGGACATTGTTCTCTCAGATGTTATGTGAACCATCCCACTCTGATAATTATTGCTGCTGAGTGAGTTTTTCACATTTTATTCAAGGGTAGCCCTGGGAAACCCAACCAAGATGGCTAAAACAGATCACTGCTCATCAGCATGTTTTGAAAGGAATACATTAACAAATTTCATTTATTCCCTAAATTTTTTTTCCTAAGAAGAGTATACCTAAATATAGACAATACTGGCATCTCCAAGGTCAAATGACATTTCATAGAGAAAGAAGTCAATTATTTTAAGAAAAGGACGAAGTACCTTTTGGTTTCCCTGGTTTTTTGTTAAAAGAACTTCTCTATTTGGTGACATTACCCTGAACAATATTGATAATGATAATCTGGCTCACTTCAAGAATTTCAGCGTTTTCTTTATTGCAAAACAAATTATCTTAAAGAGTATTTTATTCTAGTGCTTTAAAAATTTGGGAGAATTATATGGTTTATAACCTGCTCATGACCAGATAATTGACTAGCCAAAACATTTAATTTCCAACATTGCTAGATAATACCATTTACTGAAATTGATTGTAATTACCTCTCTAGATTAGTCATTGGTGAGTTGAGTAAGAGCTAAATTTGTAACCATTATGATTCATACCTGTTTTGAAAATGTATTAAATGCCTTTAATGTGCCTGCTCTAATATAATAGGCAGCTAACTTTGATGTACTGGAACTTATGCTAGGATTTCTACCTGATAAACTTAAGTTCTCTTAGGGATTTAATATTTTCTTTTTACTGTTTTTCCTTCTTTTGTCCCTTCCTTCTTCACTCTCATCCTCTCTTTCCTTAATCCCCCTTTCCTTCACATGTTCAAATGAAAATTTTTGGTTGACAATCTACTTGCCAAGCTCTAGTAAAGGTTAGGACGCAAGAATTGAAGGGAAATATGTCAATACCTTAAGTTTTAGCTTCGTGAGAACAGTACTGGACCTCTGATCTATTAAAAAACAAACTCTAAGATAATAAGTTAGTATTGTTTTTAAGCCACTAACTTTGTGGTAATTTGTTGCAACAGCAATAGAAACATAATACAAAGGGGTTACAATCGACCTGATAATGAGAAGTATAAACACATTAAAAGGTGACATTGCAAATGCTTTAGGAGTGGTATGAACACAGCACTGTGGGTATGGTAATGTCCTGGGACTCCCAAAACAAAATCCCACAGACAGGTGGCTTAAACAATAGAAAATAATTGTTCTCACAATTCTGGAGGCTAGAAGTCCAAGAGCAAGGTATCAGCAGATTCGGTGTCTTCTGAGGCCTCTCTCGTTGGGTTTTAAATGGTTGTCTTCACACGATGTCCTCACGTGGTCCTTCCTCTACATGTGACAAGTCTGTGTCCTCATCTCCTCTTCTTGTAAGGATACCAGTCAGATTGGATTGGGACCCACCCACAAGACCTCGCTTTTACCTTACTTTTTTGAAAATCCGTATCTCCAAATACAGTCACATTCTAAGGGTTAATACTTCAACATATGAATTTGGTAAAGACACAATTCAGCCCCAAACAATAGGATTACTGAGTGAGAAATCACTGGGGGAACATTTCATGAAGGAGATTAGATACTTGAGCAGGCTGTTATTTTTCAGACAGAAAAGAGATAGAAAAGCAGTGAGCTTGAATTAACTACCATAAGCAAAGGTGCAGAGTCTTTAAAATTACTACTCTTTCTTTGATACAAATATTTGATTAAAGAATACTAAAAAAAAACATAAATTTCAAAGTGAAATTCTCTCCTCTATTCTCTACCCTCTGACCTTAATGATAGAACCACTATTAACATATTATTGTGTATTCTTCCAGATGATTTTAATTTATAGGCAAGCCTGTATTTATTTACAAAAAAAATAGACATTGATGGACTACTTGAATTTTATAACTTTAAAATATGTAGTAGATATATATATATATCCATGTAATCGTAATGACTATGTAGTATTCCATTTCAAGAGTGCATCATAATTTATCCACTCCTATATTTATGAATGTTTAACTTCTGCAAACAAAGCTGCAATAAGCATTTCATATACACCTATCTGTCTATAAATCAGTTTATTAAATAGAATGAACTTAATGGATACAGGCAGAAAGATTGTTTTGTTATCTGTTATTTGGGGGATTTTGTTTGTTTGTTTGTTTGTTTACAACTGCCATTAAGAGTTCTAAAAGTATAGTTCCTGAATTATCAACATTAATCAGTATCATCTGAAAATTCAGAAATGCAAATTCCCAGGTCCCAGAGACCCTCCCGGCCTAACTAAATCAGAAACTCGGGGGATGGCTCCTGCAATTCATGTTTTACCAAGTCCTTCAAGTGCTTCTGAAGAATATTCAAGTTTAATACTCACTGCTCTAATACCTCCCCCATTCCTACTCCTTGGGGACACCTCAACAGATCCCTCAGGTTTCTTACATCATTCAATTTCACCATTGTCTTTAGGCATTACAACATCTCACAGAGACGAGAAATAGAACATTTGACGTCACAATCAATTGAAGCCTAAACCATGGCTTAGTAAGTGGGGGAGGGGGAGAGTGCCTCCACTATCCGTTGTTTGTTTGTTTGTTTGTTTTCATTTCCACCTCGCAATGCTTTTGGATCTTTCTTCTCTGAAATCCTGAGACCTGGGAGAAGAGTTAAGGAAAAAGAGAAACCGTCTCTAAAGTAAGTAGTGCTGTTGTAATCCAGCCATTATGATCTTCCACGAGGCAGGCACTCACGTGTCCATTTTCTCCAAGACCTCCATAGCATCTCTAACTTGCAGAGTTCCATAGGAGGGGTTGTGCACTCTCTGGCTGACCTCTTGTTACCCACCCCCTACTCCATCAGCCCCAGTCTCCTGCCCTTGGCAGTTCACTGCACAGCCTCTTATTTCTGGAACCCTCTTACTCCCCAAGTCTACCCTCTCCATTGATATTAGGTTAAGATGGCTCAGACCTGTTTATCCTCAACACAGTCCATTTGTGGAGCAAATTCAGGCAGCTGTCATGCTGATCGTTGGCAGTACAGACAGTTCTGCTATCCTTTCTCTTTGCCAGTTGTTAGCGTTGGAGAGATCCTAATGAAAAGTGATCCTTTCTCCATCTGAGATCATATGGAACTACACAGTAGATATACAAGGGTTGTTTGGAAGAAAATTCAGTCATTGTCAATAGAACGAGAATGGTTACACAGGTGGATACTTTCCAGACAGCTCTCATGCAAGTTCAAAAAAGGGGAATGGAGATCAGATACTGGTATTGTTATTGATAAGAGCTTATTTGCAGGAAATAGCTTAGAACTGTGCCCATCAGACTTGCTAACACACCATTCCCAAATGAGAGGGAATCACCTATCCCATCACAGGCGTGGTTGGAAAATTGCAGTACTCCCCCCCACCCCCAGCAGCAAGCAGGCTCCTTAACCCTGGGCAGAAATGCAAATGATAAGGCAGACTGCTGATGGACAAGCTCCCACAGAATGAAGAAAGGTAATGACCGAACCAGTAGTCAGCTCCTTTTCCCAGACTTAGGAGATAAAGTGTTCTCTTCCCAAATAAAGAAACAAGTGAGCCATGAAAAGAGAAGCAAGACCTCAGCCTAGCTCAGTACTGTCCAATACAAATACAATATGAACCACAAATACTAGTCACAAATAAATTGTCCAGTAGCCACATTAAAAAAGTAATTAAAAAACAAGTAAAATTAATTTTCGTTAATCTATTTTTACTTAAAAGTATTTCAAAATAGTTTCATTTCACCATGTAATCAACATTTTAAAATTGATATGTTACTCTTTTTTTTTATACTAGATTTTCAAAATCCAATGTGTACCTGAAACTTTCGGCATATTTGAGTTAGGACTGGCCACATTTCAAATGCCCAGTACAGGCATGTGACTATGGGCTTCCCTACGGGACAGTGCAGGTCTAGTTGAACACCGTCAACATTAAACATAGAG
This sequence comes from Lyroderma lyra, assembly GCA_004026885.1. Classification (NCBI taxonomy): domain Eukaryota; kingdom Metazoa; phylum Chordata; class Mammalia; order Chiroptera; family Megadermatidae; genus Lyroderma; species Lyroderma lyra. Next base: position 46,789 of record PVJL010009974.1, on the reverse strand, counting down.
AATGGTTGTAAGCCTTCCTACCGTCAGCCATCTTTCATATTTCAGAATTGCCCAGGCATAAAAGAGACGGTGATTTCTATGACCACAACAACCTACATAACAAATGGTGGTTCCGCTGTAAGGACGTCAGGCCACCTAAATGAGCCCTCCTACATGGGCCTTTGTTGCTTCAGAACTTCCCTCAACTCTTATCCTCAGATCATTGACTTCTTGAGCAGGGGAGGGCCTGCTAGGTGCCTGATGGATTACTGAGTGGTGCCCATTCCCCTTCCTTCTTCCTCTCAGTCCTTTACCTCAGGAACTGGACTTGCCCCCACTTTTCCTACCTCATTTTCAAAACAGCTATCTTTGGACAGGGGTCTTTCCAAAGCTATGCCTTCAAAACCACCAAGGTGTACTTCACAAGGTGGGTCCCCAAAGTTCTCTGCCATTTTCAAACTCCTCTAGACTCATTATGTTTCCCAGATGTTGGTCTACATTTAACAAGTCCATCTTTAAACCAAATAGCTGATTTTTAGCCCTAGCACAGGATTACTGTTTTGACCCTATTCTGTCCTATATTGTATTAATTCCCAATGTCCCTCTCCACCTCTGTTAATTATAAAAAGCGGTATGGTATATATAGTAGGAAGGAATGTCTGGGTTCAAATTCCGACGTGGATATTTACTATCTGCATGACTATGGTGAAATTGCTTAAAGCCTCAGTAACTGTTTATCTCCACAGTGAGGATAATAATAGCATCTCCTTCACAGGGCTGTTTGAAGGAGTCAGTGAGTTGATACTTTTAAAGCCCATGGAAAATAGTTGGCATGTAGAAAGTGCTCTATAATATTCATTATTATGTTAATTATCTGATTCAAACTGAATCCAATTATGAAAATCCCAGAATGTAAAAATCACAAAAATGATTTGGATTAAAGGATGCTTTAGCACTAACTGGAGAGAAAGGAGAAAAGAGGATTGGCCATCTAGGTGTTAGTGACAAGGGGACCAAGAGGCAGAAGGAGAATCAATAACTTGAAGCATATGAAATTGTTGCTTCTCTAGCTCAAATACTGGTCATTTTCTATGGATCAACCACATAGAAGACAACATTAAGCAAAAAGACTGGCTGAGAAATTGCTGGATAAGAAAGAACAAGACATTTATGCAGAGGCCATACACCTGAATGAGGAGGATTAATCAGAGAAAGAATAAAAGTAAACAATTTTTAAACACCTAAGTCCATTGTAAAGGAGAGAGACGGTGAACTGAAATCAGGGATGAATACCACATTTTGACTAAGTATCTGGAAGCTCTTGGCCAGACTGCAAAGCCATCGTATAACATTAAAATGATCTTCACTAAAAAGGTGTCAACAGTTCAATGCTATGATAAACTACACTTGCAAGCTTTCAGGAAAAGCTTATTCTTACTAAAAGTATATGATTGCTATGAATATTACTAAGAAGATCTGAACAAAAAAATGGAAAAAATCATGAAATAACTGCCAGCAGCAACTTGCTATGTGATCATGACTTTCCAAAAGGTGATGGAGATCTAGACCAATGTTTCCCCCGATCATAATGATCTATTCTCCAGCCTGGGAGGAAGAACGTCAACAGTAGGGGTGAAAAATGAAGGTCATCTGTGTCACTAATGACTTAGAAGAGACTGTTGATCACCTATGCCAACGAAACTTAGGTGTTTACTCCAAGAAATTTTGCAAAAAACTATAAACCAATAAATAACTTCACTGTTTACTTCTGGAAATTCTCACAGATCAATTCAGTAGAGGCTACAGACAGCTCACCCATAATAGCTGGCTTGTCAACCATAGTTTATTAATTAAGACTTCGCTTCGTGACCTGTGTTTCTCTATATCCACCCATCCTCAACTATGGTTTGTTTAAACCTAACTAGTTCCCCATCTTTAAAGGTCCATCATAAACAACTTCAGTTTCAACAAAGACCTTCTGACCTTTCCCTTCTCCAGCACTGCCAATATGCTATCACGGCGGGGTATTTCCTCACTGGAGTGAGTTCTGATAAACTCACCTTTTCTGTTAACAAGTTGTCTGGTGGTGTTTTGCAGAGTTCAACCTATCGTGCGCCATCAGTCTCTCCCATTCTCCAGTTTCACTGCTCTCCTCAGTTCTACAACTTCCAATACTTCCTCTCCCCCATCTTATTTTTCTGAGCATGACCAGCTTATTTTATTAAAGAATAAGTAAACAAACAAATAAGTAAATAAACTGTAATCAATTCAAATATAACTTCCACAGTCTCCAATACCCGATCTATCAGTTTACTGAAGCCGAATATTCTGTCTTTTCTGGCTTGCTCTTTATTAGAGCAGACTTTCCTCATGCTCGCCCCCGGTCTCCACCACCTTTTGTCTCAGGGAGTTGAGCTCCAGGGTTTCACAACAAGAGAGAGAGACAACGGTCTGAACTCACTTCTCTGAAACAAAAGGTGGTAGAGCCTTTAAGAGCTGAGGTGATGGATCTTAGGCCATCCGGGTTTGCTCACCAGCCTGACTCAAAAAGAAAAGGAAACTTTCTCTTTATTACAGGAGGTAGTTTTACAAGTTGGGGCAAGAAGCCCAGCTGCTGTTAGGTCCTACCCTCCCACAGGAACAGGAAGGTAGGGGAGCACCATCTTCCCAGATTTACATTTCAAAGGGAGGCCCCTCCCACAAGGCCTAGAGCAAGCCATCCCTGGGTTGTAGCACGCAAAAGACTTCTACAAAGATTTACAACAAAGGGGCAGAGAAAGAGTCTACAGTCACAAGTTTTCTAGAGTAAATGCTCTATGAAAAGGGGGGTGAGGGACCTAAACTCATGGGGAAGCCGGTCTAAATATAGTCAAGCTGAGGGAAACATTATGATGGTCTTGGTCATAAGCCAAGATATTTCGCATTATTAAAGACTCTTCCTAAAATCTTTATTATCCATCTTTGTCTCCAGCTGTATTTCTCTGCTCCACTTTAAAGAAAAATTCTTCAGGTCTATACACTGTCTCTACATTTAGTTTTCTTGTTTTCTCTTCTTTTCCTTTTGAAATATTCCAAACATACAGAAGAATGCATAATGTCTATATGAATATATAAAGAGCAAATGAAACCCCTTAGACTTACCACCAATTTTTGGAAATAAAACAGTTTAAATGTTTTGTAAGCTGCCTTTGCAGTCTCCCATACCACCATGCCTTCCTTCCTACCCCAATCAAGGTAGCTATTAGAATGAATAATATTTTTCCTAAGTTACTTGCTTTTACCGTAAATATGTGCATCTCTAAATAATATACTTTGATTTTTATAGGTTTTTGATCTTTGTTAACATATCGGACCATATGTATTATTCCATGTCTTGCTTGCTTAGATTCATAATTATGTTTTTCAGGTTCACCCATGAAAATGTATTTATTATAATTCACATCTACTAAATCTTCACTATCTATGTATACACATGTCTATCGATGGGCATTGGAGAGGCTTAGGTTTGATTGTTTGTTACTGCAATGAACATTTTTACACTTTGGTACTTGTGCAAGATTTTCTCTAAGATGGAATTGCTGCTTCCCAGAGAATCATTATTTTCAATATTAAGTAGTGGCAAATTATTTTGACAAAATCTCATCAGTTTCACAGATTATTATTCTCACACTTTTAATTATCCAGCATCCTCACCATCACCTGCTATTAGTTAACTTTTAAATTTTGTAGATCTGGTGAAGAAAAATCTAATTAGATTCTGCTTTTAATTTGCATTCATGATTATTAATGTAGTTGGTCTCTTCCTGTGTTTGCTGGATGTTTGTGTTTCATCAGAAATGCCTGTTCATGTCATTTGGTTTTGGGTGTATCAAAATTTCTATTTTCTCATCTTAATTTTTAGGTAATTTTTATATACTTTGGAATCTAATTTTTGTCAGTTTCATGGGTTGCAAAAATCTCACAGTTTGTGACTGATCTCCCTATTGGAGAGTGTCTCTGATGAATTTTCTTAGGGCTATTATAATTACCTGTACATGGCAGAGCCAAGACTTAAACTCAAGGTGAAATTCAAAGTCGCGAGGATTCCCGTGATTTCATGCTGCACTCTTCGGCCACGTTCTCTTACAGCCTCCCACTCAGTGCCCTGGCCTGCTTGCCCCTCAAACGTACCGAGCAAGCTCCTACCTTAGGGTCTTGCCTCAGCCCAGAACCTTCGTCCTCAGAATGCTGCAGAACTTGCTCCCTCCCATTCTTCAATTCTCTGCTCTGATATTCCCTTATCCTAGAGAAACTTTCTGACCATTCCATTGAAAACAAATGGCACTTCCCTGCTGTCATTCCCTATATACTGAACATGTTTATTTTTTACCCGTAGCATTAATCGCTACTGCATATATTGTACAACTATGTCTCCTTATTTGTTATCTTTCTCCCTCCATGAAAATATGGCTCCATAGAGCAAGAAACGTGTCTGTTAGTTACTTCTGTATTCCCCATGTCTAGAACTGTGCTTGGCACATAAAAGTTGAATAATAAACATGAGTAGATGAATAATGCCTTTTAGCCATATTTTCCATGACAATTTTCACTTCTGTTATGTATTTTTATGGACAATATTTCTGACAATTTATTTAAAATATCAAAGGAGACAGAAATTTGTCGCTATTGGAATAATCATCCCCATTTATTTCACAGTAGTTCCCATTACTTTTTTCATAAACCCTCCATTCTGTGAAAAATACATTATAACGATGTATTTATTAAACTTGGAATAAACAGTTTTCATCTGGCTAATCACATGTGTTTATCAAAATAAAATTATTACGTTCTAGCTATAATAATCATTCTATAATAAATTAGCAACCATTCATTTACCAACAGAGTTGTAGAATCGTTTTTCTTTTTTCCATCTATCTCTGAAGAGGAAAATAGAAACTATTTTCTAATTATTTTAAAGAGTCTGAGATTTTCAGTTATTTACCTGAGATTTACCCGACTGGCAAGCTAACAAGTTTGCCTGCAAGTTCCACAGATACTGACATAAGACACAAGACTCCTGATCAGATCAGAGAGTTTTATTACAAAAACAGCGATCGTGAGTGTAACAGCATTTGAGCCAGTTTTCTAAGCCTGGTCACATGACGTCTACCCATCTAGTAGAATGCAGTACAGAAAAGAAGCCCTGAGCTACGGGACCTCAAATTTTTATAATGGAGAGTAAGTCGGCCTGACTTTTGTCCAAAGAGAGATATTACTATACTGGACAATAAACAAAACTGCTTTTTCCTCTAGAAGAAGATACTATCTCCATCTTTCAAAGCTGTTCACTGTATGAGCCTCATACGTCCCTGAAAAGATAGTCTGGAAAAATAGTAAACAATGCACCTGCTCACAAGGCGTACAGAAATGTGAGAAACCCATGGAGACCTGTCTCTCCACAGGCACAATTTGCCATTAATTCCAAATACATGTGGAAATAAAGTTTTTAATGCACCTTGAGAGCTCTTCACTGAAGTCCTCCCCTTTTGCAAATCTCTTCTACCAATGCCATTTCCCTTTGTCTTAATTGCATTTTTGAAATCAGATTATGAATTGCCACTTCTGGGAAACCTCCCATGATCCAGTGAGATTGAAATAGGTATGCCTAGCTTCCAGAGAATTCTAAACAGCCCTACCTACCATATCACACCTCAGTCTGTATTTTAATGGCCCATTTGATTGTCTTTTCTCCCTTTGATTCTTGAGGGCAGGTGCTGTGATTTATTAATCAATGAGCTTCTGGAGACTGAAAGCGGCATCTGACCCCTTGTTAATGCTCAGTCTGTATTTTAGTCTGAGAGTTTGGGGTATTTAAGGAACTTTCCTAAGTTACGGGGCTTTTTAAACTCTTTATTAATGTCAGGTGTTGTGCTGAACATTTTCTGAGATTCATCTTCATGAACCAACAGCTTAGTTAATTCAGGAAGAAAAGGTAAAAGTTCCAATTGAAAAGGATTAAACAAACCTGATTAAAAACTTGGTGCTACTAAAATTAATTCTCCAGGTTACCTTAAGAAATGAATTTTTAACAGTCTGTCACAATGCTCCATTAGTTGTCCAGGAGTCCTGGACATGCATATGCAGATATCGAGAACACTGTACTTTTCAACACTAGACAAAATTTGTGATGATAATTGAATTAAAGAACGATCTGTTCTGGAATCAACACTCTAGAACAGTCTTACATTTTCTGGGAAATATGAGAGAAAAATACATTTTGTCTCATACACTCTGATATTTTTAGTTAAATCTAGGCAAATATTTTTTTTTTCTGGTTTCTTGTCTCAAATGGAAATCTCATGAAAGTTTGTTCTCTAGAAATACAGAATTAAGTCTGTTACATTAAAAACAAGTACCTGGCCTCCTAAGCGGGAGATGAAAATGTTCGAAATAAAAGTAAACTCAAAACTTACAACACATCTTGTTTTCTCTACTTTTAAAAACTTAAATTACCATGACAACAAAGTAGGTCAATAAATCAAATGGCTCATTATTTCAACTAGGTTTATTTTTTTCCAAGAAAACAAAAATATTTGTTATCCTTAAAGAATTATATTATACTGGGCTAAATCTACTAAAATAAAATAATTCAAATGAATATCTCCAATTAAAACAATGCATATTTAGGTATAACATCTGCCAGAAATTTTAGAACCCTACTGAGTCTTGAAATTATTTGTTACTCTACTTAATCCCCAGGCATCTTGAATTGCAATATTTTTAAATAATGTCTCTGACAATGCCAAATAGAACTCAGGGTGAAATGGCAACAATTCACTATGAATTCGCATTTTGTACGACAATGCGAAATCTCAACAACAGTTGTTATTCAGCCAAAAGATCATAGGATAGAGAATTAGCGACATACTTCCCTTATGAATTAGGTCTTTTTAATAATAAACTATTTTAAAAATCTGAATAATTATTTTTATTAAAAATATTAATGCAGATGCTGATTTTCAAAGAGTTTACCCACCAATATTGCTTTAATGGCAAAATCATTCTAAAATATCACGGAACTGAAATTACTTGTACATTAATATAGTTTAAAATATAATATATTTCAGTCCACTCATTTGCATTCTTGCCACCAAAGAGAATGTGAAGATCATTCCATCATGACAATTAAGAGAATTTTGAAAAAAATAATATTTTAGACATTTATATAACTCTCTTTTATCTGGTTAAATGCAGTACCTCTACACAACTTTAGCTGAATAAATTTGGTCTATGCTTAGGATTTTTCTAACAGGTTCCCTTCATCATCTTTTTTGAAATTTTATATATATAAAATTTAAAGCATCAAAAATAATAATCCCAGTAAGAACAACTTAATTGAGCTCAATTTATTACATTTCCACACCTAATTAGCACCACTTATACACTAGGAATTTCTTACCAAGTTACTAGTTATCTATCTAATAAAGAAGTCATTAGGATGTAAATAAAAAAATACTGTATTTTTCCCTGAATAAGATGATGTTTTTGTCCAAAATTGTTACACCAAAAATTGGGGGTCATCTTATACATAGGAGTAACCAGTTGAGAGGATTTCTTAATGTTGGATTAGAAAAGTAGGGGTCATCTTAAACATGGGGTGTCTTATACACAGAACAATATGGTAATATTGACAATTTTACTTTAATTTACTAAATTGCACTTGTTCTTAAATCTAAATATGAGGTTTATATAGATAGAGAAATATTCACCACCCTTCCTGAGAGAAAATTATCAAGATAGTAACTATTACATAGTTAAATATTAACTATTAATAATAACTATTATACATCAGGGTGGTTTAAAATCTGATGGCTAAGTAGAAATAGACAATATGCAAGCAGCATTGAACATAACCTTTTGTCTCTCTGTACAGAGCACATTGTTGTTCTGAGTTGCTGTCTCAAAATAGAGTTCATATAAAGTTGTAACTTGAAAGTAGTCATTAGGTAACAGTCAATGATACGCCATGTGCCAGACACTGTTCTAACCACTTTATAGACACAACTATACTTAATTTCCTGGAAAATACTAAAAGTAATCATTATCACCCCCATTTTATAGAGTAATGAAACGATCTCTCAGACAGATGGGCATGGCTAAGGATGCACAGAGGGTGGAGTTCTGAGCAGTGATTCTGACTGAGCACTCCCCAGCTCAGAGCCTGGACTCAGAGCCCCATCCTACATGCAACCTATTGGCTCCGTCTCCTCTCTTTAATTTTTCTTTGGTTGGCATTTTAATTGCATGTCAGTCTAGTTCTAAACTGGCCACTAACGTTATAGCTTGACATTTAGCAGCTTGGGGGTATCCTAGGATGCATTGGCATTAGATCTGAGGCAGCTCTAGGTAAGTGACAAGAAGGTGACAGGTTGTTGACACTCTCTCCCATTTAGGGTTGTCAGATTTAGCAAAAATGAATACAAGACACCCAGTTTAATTTGAATTTCAGATGAAAATTTGAATTTCAAATATTGCCTGGAACATACACTGAAAAAATTATTTATTGTATTTCTCAAGTTCAAATTATCTGGGTGTCCTGTATTTTACGTAACCAACTGTTCCCATTCACCACACACAGCTGTGAATAGTAATTATAGCTCAAATTCCAAATGAGATGTTTGGAAATACATTAACATTAATTTTTTAAAGCCATAATAGGATATGTCATGGTTGAGGAAGCCAAGGCCTATGGAGAAAAATATTGTTAAAAGGAAAAGACCACGAGTACACTTGTAAGAGACATGAACTCATGAACTCATTTACATATACCAGAACAACAACAACAAAAAAACAAGTACAAACATTTTAAGAAAACGTTGATGGGATTTGATTTCCATTCATCTTTGATCTTGAGATTTCTTAAGAGGATGCTATTATAATAGTATTATAAAAGAGTAGGTTTTTATAAATTAGATTCCAAAGGTTCATTTTTGTGTTTGTGGCTTTATCAGGCTTCCAACTACTGAATTTTTTTTTTTTTTTTTTTTTTTTTGTGGTATGTGGGTAGCTCCCTGACTGGGAATCGAACCCAGGCCGCAGCACCGACAGTGCCAGCGTCAAAGCCTTAAGCCACTACACCATCAGGGAACTTCCCTGAAATTTTTTAAGTTAATATACAATGGTTCAAATTATATACATTCTACTCTTTAATCCATGTTGCTTTATTTTTGAGAAAACATGACATTTGAGCTAGCAGTATCTTTTCTAAAGTTCTCTTTATCCTCTTTACATAGTTACAGCAGAATAGTTAAGTCATTTCTATAGGTTTGCCCTTGAACTGTGATTACACATATGCTCAAGATACCAGTTTTTTTACCTAGAACCTATGTAATTTTTACTAAACCAATATCACCTCAAGAACTATAACAACAAAAAGAAAAAGATACAACTTGTTGGTACTTCATCTTTTTCCAGTTGATTTCAAAGAAAGGCCTTGCTTCCCTTCATTGTATCTCCAAAACCAGGTTTTTTTGTAAAGGTACCGCCCCTCGATTCTTTAATCTGTGTCTGTATTCTTTTCTGGGATCTGAATTTCCGCTGCCAGTACCAGCACTCTGCGTCCTTTAGCAGGGAGATTTTTTTTTTTTTTAATTAAAGTTTTTTCACAGTCAGTCACATCTTACTTAGTATCCAAGAAAACATTATCTGGACCAGTGATACTTCCTGTCTAACACCATTAACCCTCCAGGGGTAGCAGTTCGTTTTCACTAAATACATTTAAGGTCAGCATACGAACTACATAGGCATTAATTATTCAAGACCTTCGATCTATTCACTTCTTTTCAATTCCATCATCTATTACCTCATTCTCTCTTTCCTTCATTCCTTACTAAGCTTATACACGTATTTCATAGTCAGGGTTATTATTCCTCCTTGAAGACATCCTCTACTCATCTTCCCTTCCCACTGACAGAACATCGAGCAAAACTCCAAGTTTGATTGAGCCCAGATATCTGCCTTCTCCAAACCTAAACTCAAGACCCTGAGTTTTGCTTGAGAATGGCACAGAACTGTGCTATTACTATTCTAGAATTACTTGTTCCCTGCGTACATTTTTAGAATGTAGCAAAATTTTCCGAAAATGGAAAAACAGCACGAGATATCACTACTCTTTACTGACGTAAGCATTGCCTTAGTCCCTAATACGCTTAGGTCCGTTTCAAGTTGAAGACCAATGAAAGCATTATTGTTCTAGCACCTGAATACGAGTATGCAATGTTGCAGCTTCACCCAAGCTATAAATTCAGGACTCAGATTGTGACTGCCCAACCAGCTCAAAGCAAAAGGCCATTGGAGGGACCTGAACATAAAACTTAAGGCAGAACAGCATTCAGGACATGAGTTATTTTTTTTTTTAAATATTTAGTGTCAGCACTGAAGCTGGAATGGTTACTATTTTATGTTGAATTTATCATCAATGTATTTTAAACATCCAGAATAAAGTGACATGCCCTGTGAATTTCCAAGTATGTTAAATAGAAAGACAGTAATACATTCTGATAAGTATATATAACATTATTTCCTATTGTCTCCTGCCAGTCCCCTAAAAAGACGCATCCCTGGTTTTGAGGGGCACATGTCAGGTGGCATGTTTGTGAATGCCTAGACCTCCTTGCCTCCTTGTCTGCCAACTCATCCTCTGCACCTACCAGTCCCAAGTTGAGCAACAGAAAGAAGGAAAACTATGCTAGGGTAAAAGTCAATATAAATAAATTCCATAACAATTCTGATTAAATCCAGTTTTCTTTCCTAAAACTTCACTGCATTCTTGAAACTTGGCTCAAATGCTGTCCATTCTAAGGAAAAGAGGCCATGTGCATTTCTTTGGGCTTTTTAATAAATATTGATACACCACTTACCATCAGCTAAGCACCGTGCTTAGGGGTTTACATGGATTATCTTATTTAATACTTCCCAACACCTGGTGATATGATTATCACTAATTATTATCCCCATTTTGCTGATAAAGAAATTGAGATTTGAAAACTAAGTGATTTACAGAAGAATATAAAACTAGAATACAGGTTCTTTGGTCAAGACTGGTTTTTCTAAAGTAATTTCTAAATCAGAAGGGTCATTGAAGACATATATTGAGGCATACATACTTAGTTCTATCAAAACTAAACATTTTCCCAGTAAAGTTTAAGATTTATTTTTTTAAAGGAAACAGAGATGGGTGAAAAGGAAGTGTGGAATTATATCTCCCTAATTTGAGCATATGGAAGTTGATGTATTTTCTCATTATGGAAATGTCACAAACCTTTGAAATTAATGAAGTTTTAGATAGACAATTGACAATGAAACACAATAGAGAACCCACAAATAAACCACACACACATGGTCAATTAATTTATTAAAAAAGGAGCAAAGAATATATACTGGTAAAAGGACAGTTTCTTCAATAAATACTGTTGAGAAAATAGAACCATCAGATGCAAAAGAAACTAAACTACTATTTTACAAAATACAAGAAAATTCACTCAAAACTGATTAAGGATTTAAAAGTATAACCTAAAATCATAAAACTCCTAGAAGAAAACATAGTCAGTAAGCTCCTTGACATCAGTCCTGGTGATAATATTCTCAATCTGACACCAAAAGCAAAGGCAACAAAAGCAAAAATAAATAACTGGGACGACATCAAATTAAAAAGCTTTTGCATAGCAAATGAAATAATCAACAAAATTACAAGTCAACCTACTGAATGGGAGAAATACTTGCAAATCATATGTCTGATAAAGGATCAATATAAAAATATATAGAACTCATACAATTCAATAGCAAAAAAATAATAATTTGATTTAAAAAATATAAACAAAGCGATTTCTACTCAAGATGGCAGAGTAGGCAAACACTGTGCTTGCATCCTCTTGTGACCACATCAAAATTACAACAAACTACAGAACCACCACCATTGACAATCACCTGAGGTCTCACTAAACAGAAGTCCTACAACTAAGAATACACAGAAGAAGCCATGCAGTGACTGGTACCCATACCTATGTGTGGCAATTAAAAATTGGAAGGGATATCTCAGCCTCAGAGTTCTCCCCTGAGAAGCAAGGTGTCCCAGCCCCACATCAGGCTCTCCCGCACAAGGTTCCAGTACCAGACAGGGAAGTCTGCACAACTTTTGGCTGTGAAAACCAGCAGAGATTGTGGGTGAGTGAGACAAAGGGTGGCTGGAGTCCCACATATTTCTATTAAAGGTCCTGCACATGGACTTACTCCCTAATGGACTCATTTGCTCTGAGCTCCAGAGCTGAGACAGCAACTCAAAAGGCACCAGGGACACATAGGGAGGAATTAAATTGTCTGGCTTCAGAGCAAAGGCTGGAGGGGTCGCTTTCTCCTTTACAAAAGAGCTGGAAGAAGCCATTTGTTCTTTTGTTGAGCCCTCCCCACTCCCAGTGTGCAGACACAGGTGGCCGGCCATATCTGAATCTCCAAAATAACCTGGCTAACCATTCACCCTGGTGATTCCCTGAGACGCCACACCTCCCAAATGCAGACCCACCCAAGCCAATTCCAGTGACTTTTTCATACACATATCCTGTCATGGCTCATGTTGTGGAATTTCCAAAAATCTCTCAAAGGCGCACAAACCCCAAACAAGCAGCAAAAGGCCATGGCATTCCCCATACCTCTTGCTACAAAGTCTTAAGCACAGCACTAGCAGCAGACAGCCTCAGTTTATAGCTTAGCCTCTCCCAGGCACTTCGGAGCTCAGAACAGGTGGAAGACATCTGTGGATTGTTTTGTGGCTCATGCCTGGTAGCCCTGGGCAGGATACAGGTGTAGGCTAAACTTGCCCTATAAAGGAGACCCTCCTAGGAGGCCCTGGGGAGAGCATAATGATCCTTCAAATATTATATTTTGTATGCATGTGTGTAAAATTTCACCTTAATAGTTTTTATAAATCATGACTCTAAATTCACTAGATGACATAAAATTATCCTTAAAGGAATAAAATACATTTTTTTAGAATAAAATACATTTTAAATATATTGTTCATTGAAACATTCAGATTAAAAATATATAGATACATCATTTCATCAATTTTATACACACATGCACAAGCACACTCACACGCGAACTGTTAAGACACACCGATAAAATAACAATGGCTACATACACAAATAACATGTTAGATAGCGCTTTTAGTTTGTCCTTTTCCTAGACATAACTCTTTGAGATATAGCATACATTAAAAATTATATAAAATATACTTGTATAGCTTAAGGAATATTTATAAAACAGATGCCTAGTTTAATCAGGTGAAGAAACAGGATTTTGACAGCCTCCTGGAAAGCCTGGGGTCATGTCTTTCTGCGTTACATCTTCCTCCCTCCCGCCCAACATTCTTACTTTTATAAAAATGATTTCTTGTTTTTAGCAATGTCATTTTTCTCATTTTAGAACTCTAACTAATTGAAATAATACTATACATATGATTAAATTATTTTCCTTGCTTATCATTATATTTCTCAAACTTATTCATTCATTATTATATCTAATAACATTCCACTTCATTGCTGTGTTACAGCTCATTCTATGAGTATACCACAATTTCTTTTACCCATTTCCCTGTTGATGAACATTTGTGTTGCTCTCAATGTGGAGTTATTTTTAAAACCTGACAGCATAAAAAAATTTATAGCTATCTCTTGGTACACACATGTAGGGGATTCTCTGGGGAATAAATTAGGAGAGGAATAATTGTTTTGCATATCTTCAACTTTACTGATGTACTACTGTTTCCCAAAATATTTACCCCAAAAAATGTATATTTCTCATTCATACCACACATCTCTTTTAAATTTCGCATCTTTCTCTGATGAATAAGTAATGATGTCTAGCTATGACTGTAATTTGTATTTCTTTAATAATAAATAAAATAGATCAGATCTACATATGTTCATTGACTCCTTTTTTTTATTGATATGTCTGGTTTTTCTCATAAATTTGTAAGAATCCTTATTTATTAGACATATGAGTATTTTATTGCTTATGTATCTTGCAACTTCTACTTTGTGATTGTCTTTATTCTTTTGATATAAAGAAATTCGTAATTTTAGTGTAGTGAAACCGCATCAAGAACATTTATTTTCTCCATTATGTAATCAATATACTGTTTTTCTAATAAAAATATCTTTTGAGGAAATTATGGCATTAATTTGCATGTGGCAGTGCTAGCTACATAACAAAATCAGGACTATATTTTCAAAGCTTAACACAGAAATTTTACCGGGAAGTTTCAAGCAACACTTAGCAGAATTACATATTTAGTATTAGCTGTTTCTTCTTTCATGATCTTGGGGTTCTGGACATTTCTGCTGGTTTAGACAGTAGATTTTGAAATTTATACACAACTGTTATTGTATAGATACCCTGTGACTAAAATGGTATTCTAGTACCTACTGAATCTACCATTTTAATATTTGAGGTCTTCATTTTTTAATGAAGAAATATTTCTAGATATCAAGTACATAAGCACATTCTCTCAGTACATACTCTAAATAATCTTAACTTTAAGCCTCCTGCATTTGACTTGTGTCCATGACATGAGAAACTAATCACCATTTCAGTTCATTTATTGATGACTATTTAATTACCCTACTACCATCAATTGAAATGTCTTTTCTTCTTTTTTTAACGTAACTGCAGTGCCACCTCTGTTTATATACCTGGATCTGTTTCTACACTCTGTGCTCTATTCCTTTGGTCTAATTGTCTAAACCTATTTCAATGCAATACTTTATATAATAGCTTTGTAAGGAATCTTAGTATCTATTAGAGCAAATTTACCAACAATCATGTCCTTTTTCTTCAAGAAAGTCTTGGTTCTTTGCATTTCCATAAACATTTTAGAAGCAACTCCTCAAATGCCACCACTAAAGCAGCAGCAACAACAAATTCATAGTGAGAATTGCATCAAATCTATAAATCAACAAGGGGAGAACTGACATCTTTACAATACTTAGTTTTCCAATATATGATCATAATACAGCTGTTTATTTACATATTTAATAACCTTGACAAAATGTCATAATTTTATCCAGAAATCTTGTACTCTTGTTAAACTCTTGCCTTCTTATTGTTACATTCTTATTGTTATTGTGAATGTTACATTTTAAAATTACATTTTTCTGTTTGTGACTGATAGAGCATGGTATATTAATTTATTGTTGGGTATCAATTTTGTATACAAAAACTTTTTTCCATGAATTTGCATAATTTAGTGTAATGTTAAATGAAATTAGTATTATTGGACATTCAGTTTCCAGCAAGAGAAAGCTTTCAATACCTGGTGCAAAACAGGTATTTTTGATAACAAAATTTCATGAGCCTTATCAAATAAACAAAACATTTTGTCCTACTCTTTCCTCCAGAAAAGCTTGCATAAAACAGGACTTACCATATTTTGCCATGTATAATGCACTCTCATGTATAAGGCACATCCACATTTTTGGTCCAAACTTACGGGGGAAAAAAAACCTTTCATTTTAATTTTTTTATTCAAATTTTTCTTTTATAGTTAGGTACTTGACTTTTTTGTATTATAAGGGAATTTTAGCGTTTATTTCTTAACATAGTATGGTACAAGACATTTTATGTAACAATGATTATAAAACACAAGAACAGATACAAAGTAAAAAAAATTTTATGTATAACTTTAAAAAAAACGATTATCATATTTCAGCGTATTATTTTGCATACAGATATCATTATTGATTTCTAGAGTGACACTTTTAACTCAAAAGCATAAATGAAAGAATTAAAAAACATTTATATGGATACAGAATTAGTACTACCCATGTACAATACACATCCTTATTTTTCCATCACGAATTTGGGCAAAAACATATGCATTATATAGGTGGCAAAATATGGTATTTCTAGTTTGATTATCTGGTACAAATCACAAATAAAGCCATCTAGACCTGAGGTTTTCTTTGTTAAAAGATCTTTGGTTACTCAATTCATTTTATTTTTATAGAACTGTTTCTAGTTTCTATTTTACCTTGACTCACTTTGGGAAAGTTATATCTTTCCTAGCAATTTGAACAACTGTATCCCAGTTTTAAATTTATTGGGACAAATTAATCATAATACCATCTATCCTTACAGTCTTCAGCACCTATATATATGATCCTTTTTGCATTCTTTATATGAATTATTTAAGCCTTCTCTCTTTTTTTTGTAATCAAACTTGCCAGAAGTTAGTCGATTTTATTGATCTTTTTCCTCCAAAATAGACAACTTTTGGCTTGGATGATACTTCCTCTTGTTTGTGTATATATATTTTTTAGATCATTAATCTCTGCTTTTATATTTATTATATTATTTTTATGTAATGTTTGGGCTTATTTTGCAGTACTTTTCTAACTTTTAGAAACACATGGTTGACATTAATTTTCAGCCTTATTTCCCAAGACAAGTATTTAAGCCTACAAATTTGTAATTATTGTGTTAGTTGTATTCTGTTACATATTCTATTTGTATTGTCATTATTATTATGTTAAAATGTACTCTAATTTCCTCTCATTTCGAATCATAATTTCTATTTATGATTTTTTCTTTGAACCATGAATTATAAACTGTCCACCTTAATTTCCTATTATACAGAGATTTTCTTGTCAACATTTTGTTTTGTTTATATACTTAAATGCATTTTGGGGAATGAATGTGTGTAATTTAGTATTTTTTAATTTTTCAAAACTTTAGGAAACAGTCAATTTTTTAAAAATTCTCATATGTTTGAAAAGCATATGTACTCTTGAGTTGGGGAGTCCAATAAGTCAAGAATGTTCATTGTCTTGTTCATATCATGCTAATATTTTAGTCGGTTTGTTCTATCAACGAATGAGCGATGTCTTCGAAAATCTACCACCAGGACTGGAGACATTTTTACTCACTGTGGTAGTTCTAAAAATTCTTCCTTTGTATATTTTGAAACTATATTGTTAGGCATCCATATATGTATAATTTTCATATCTTCCTCAAGAATTAAATTTTTTATCTATGAAGTGATTGGCTCTTTCTCTAGCAATTCTTTTATACACGAAGGCCAATTTTGTCTGGTAGTAACAGAACTGTACCTTTTTTCTTTTGTCCAGTATTTGCATGGTAAACTATGCATGATTGGAAGATAATTTGGTTGTGGTTATTGTTGTTATTTTTACTAAGTGAAGAAGATTCAATTCAAAATCCTTCATATGGCAACAATTTCTAAAGGACTGTTTTTCTTTTCTCTTTCTCTGCTAAGATGCAGAGAAACTTTTTTGGTTAAGATTATTAATGAGAGAGTGGGTAGGGACAGGGTTAGCTTGTAGGTCACAGTTACCCTGAAGTTGCAGTCATTTGAGGCAACAGAATTCCTGCATTAACCTCCCCCTTTTTTATTATATCCTAAGCTTTGACTCAACACGTAGTTCCTCACACGGTCATCAGATCTGAAACTCAAGATTGTCTAGTTCAGCAAAATACTCTCAGGGCAAAATGAGCTTCAACACAACATCTTTCAAAGTTTCTGGGATTTTAATTTACCATTTAACACATTTTCTATCCTAAAAATCTTAAAATTATTTTCCCTGTATCTTAGCTGGGAAGATTGCATATTATAGTAGCTAAAGTCAAGGATACCTGAGCATGTATCTCAACTCTGCAGTTTACTTGGCAGTAAAATTTAGGCAAATCACTTCACCTCTCTGAGCCTCAATTTACTTCTCTGTAAAAAGTAGATACAGAGTATCATTGAGATGATTAAATAGGATTGGGGGCTTAAAACAAACATGTACCATAGCACCTGGGACACAAAATTCATTAGTTCAAATGTTTTATGTTGCAAGGTACAGACAAGGTAAACCCTGCCTCAACTGTCACAGTAAGGAAATTTTACTTAATGTCCAAAGGTTAATTTGTTCATGGTTAAAGGACATTTTCAATGACTGGAGACTTTCTTCCATGCTATACTTAGGCATGTTGGATTTTTCTCTTCATAATCTCTAGATGATTTTAGCATCTTCGGACATTTTTTATAAGATCCAAAGGCTTTAACAAACATTCGCTTTATTCTGTTTCAGAACCATTCCTAGTCAACTTTCCTTATGGGTCAAAATGTTCTCTCATGCCTATTTCCAAACCAATCATTGGCAAAATGCTATAGGGGCACAATGATTGTCTTAAATCAGTCATGATTCTGGGGCTGGAGTTGATGTTTTTCCCCTTGAGCACGTGTCTGCTACCCAAGACAGTTAATAGCTATAGATAATGGGAGTGTTTTTCAAATAAAAAAGGGAAGATTGATTGTGGGTAGAAATAAATAAATCCTATAATGTTCTGTTACTATTCTTTATCATTATTTTTATTATTCAATACATTAATTGATAAAATATATTCCACAAGGGACAGCCAATGCTAGTCCCTAAAACATACTGTTAGAAATTTTCTCATACGTTTACACTGATTCATGAGTCTAGATTTTTGAGTAGAGTTACAAGATTAATTATTTTTCTAATTAACTATTCAAGCAGCTGTTTTTTTATTCCTATCTTGTTCACAAGATGAAAGAGTTTGTCTACTTACTTATTAAAATTCAGAAACATTATCCCTAATGATATTTTGGGGGTGAGGCTGTTTATCAGTCTAGTATTTCTGTGACAAGGTATTTATTTAGACTGACATGATTCTTCAAAATGAATTCATCTGGCTACTGATGGTCACTTCTGTTTTAGCTACTCACAACAAAACACGATTTAAATAATTTATTCTTTTTTGATTTTGGTCAGGAATCAACATGAAGCACTAAGATCTCAAAAGTATAGTTACAGATTTTACTTTCTTCCTCTCTTTGAATATTATAACTTTCTTTAGCCTTCTACACCCTCTAGACAAATCCTCACTGATAAATATTATAAATAATATAAATTATAAATATCAATGGGGTAGCAGTAGTGACAGTGCAGATAACATTTTAGAGCAATTTACTATATGCTGGGCTTGTTCTAGGATCTTTAAATATATTGTCATCTAATCTCTACAGCAACCCTGTAAATTTGATCCTGAGGCAGAGAGAAGACAAGTTACTTGCTCCAGAAAACATCATCCTGAATCTGGAGCACATATTCTGGGCTACTAAGCAATAATGTAATGTAACAGGTGGTCCTTTCAGTTAGACTCAAGTTCCATAGAGAATAATTTAATACCTGGTTATCTTAATCTGAGTTTTTATCAAGATTATGCCAGTTTTTTACCATACCAAGTCTAATTATTTTGATTACTCTTTTTTACCTGCCTACTATCTCTGTCTTACTTGGATTGATAAATAAATTCTTAATCAATATCAGAGTAATTTAATTTGCCTCTATTAATGTCATAATTTTATGTTTGAGATAACCTTAGAGTTATAACGTATACTAAGTCCACTGCTCCCTGCTCCTAAACCAGTGTATTAGACCTTGATTTTGAAAAAATAAATTCATAAAACCTTCACATACAGAAATACTGACAAATGTAAAAAAAATGTCTGAAGACGAAAAATAAACACAATATAAATAACCAAAATAACCAAAGTAAACATTTTCAGTCTTATTTTTAGAATATGTCTATTTGCAAAACAGGCAATATTTAATTATCTCTCCCTAAGTAATATCTGAATATCTGTTGACTTAAAGGGAAAAAAACTTAGTATCAACAAATAAAATCTTCCACTAAATTTACACATAGTTTGTAGACTTAGAGTAATTTTGTAGGAATCACTGATATAGCTCTAGACAATTAATTGAAATTATTGCATCAGTGTTTTTCTAAAGTTTAAAATGTTTACCATACACAGTGTATTGCATCCCTGTATTCCCTTGTGAGTCCAGCTGTGCTTTTCCCCATAAATTGGTAGTCAGTGCACTACATCACATGTCCAAGCCATCATTTGTATTCTGTCCATAACTATTTCTAAGTCCAGAGCATTTTTCAATTCCCACCTGCAAGTCAGTACACAGCTGTACTTCCTCCTTATTTCTCAGTTTATGTAACTGCTTCTTGGTTCATCATAATAAAACATAGTATCGATATCTAAATATAGCAATGTTAGCAAATCCAGGCTGAATTACAACTTTTATAGGTATGAAGTATCTTTAGGAGGGAATAAATAACATACTACATAGGACTCCCAAGTTTTCTCTTTCCAGTTATTCTCTTTATCTTTCCTCTCTTCTACTGAATTTTCTTATTTTTCTGCCCTTGAATGTTTAGATAAGGTTACGTCTGCTTCTTAAAATGATGGTGAGTGTAAGGACATATTTGAGAAATTAGTAAACTATGCGCCACCTCACTAAAGGCTTATATGTACATATGTACACACACACACACACGCACACATGCACAGAGGCAACATAAATGAAACAAATAACCTATGTATCTTGGTATTGTGAATTCACAATACAAGCATTATTTTCTTACCTGTTAATGAGAAGTTCAGATTAGATGACCTCCAGTTTGGGAAGCTATAAAAAATAGCAAATAAAAATAAATAAATAAACAAACTTCTCACTACATAAGTTTCCCGCACTTGGAAGAATGAAGCACTATAATCATCTCTTTTAGCATTTTGAGTAAATTGATAAAGTATTTACATCTGAGATAATAATAATTAATGCCGCTGGTTATTAAACCATGGACTTTATTCTTCTCTCACTCCACCCTCACCCCCTGCAATGATCTTACCACGGGTGTCATTCTGATTTCAGATTGTAGCCTTATTACTAAACCAGGAAAAAAATGAGTATTAATTATGGAGAAAAAATTTTCTCCTTTTGTGTACCAATCTTAACACTTACTCTATTTGCACTTATTTTAAAATAGACAACTACATAAGTACAGCAGGGAAGTTAATTTCACATACACAGTCCAAAATGTGGGTGGTGTGGTGTTGGTGGTATCGTGGTGAGCATAGCTGCCTTCCAACATGTGGATGGTAAGTTTTTGACTACTCTGGTGTTCTAGGTTTGGAGTGAGATCTTCTCCTACATTCATTTTCTTATTGTCTGATGAGTTGAACTGACAGCTCATGAAAATCTACAGCCTTTTGCATGCATGGCTACCAAGTTCCTTTCAAATGCCATCTCACTGTCCGTAGGTATGGACTATCTCTCAGGATTCGATCCATATCTCAAAGCTCTCCGTGTATGTAGAAGAGGAAGAACTGTTGTGGCCATAGAATGACAGTACTATGGGATTCTCAAAAATCAGTATTCAAAAATAGGATATAGTGAAGTGCAGAAAGGGAATGAGATCACAGGCAGATTATTAGAGCTCTAATTACTAGAGCTTTAAGGACAATAGTAACCAAAATCCAATCCAGTCACTGCCCTCATGGAACTTACAGTCAAAATAGATACTTGCATTAATTAAATAATCATATACCAAGGGAAACACACATGATGTCTTCAGAGTTTGTAACTAGGAAGCAGAACTGACCTGAGAGTCAGGGAAGGCTTCCCTGAGGAAGTGATACTTGAAATCTGATGGACGAGTGGGCATCAAGTGGGCAAGGGGACTGGATCTTGTCTTCAAACAGCAGGAAGGTCTTATCACTCATGGAGACACAGCTCATTTGAGCACATAAAAGAAATCCATGTCACTGGAACAGAGGAGAAAGAGAGAGCAATTGAGTTATAGCTTGGAAAAGAAAGAGGGATCAGCCCAAGAAAACCTTACAGATTAGGATAAAGATTTTGGTCCAGAATGTAAAAGCGGTATGAAGAAATCATGGGTTTTAATTCCAAGTGGTGACGTTAATAGATTTATGTTTCCCAAGATCATTCTAGCTACAGCTTGGAGCTCTGTTCTGCTTACTTCTTGTCAGTAGCCCATTTTGGAGTGCAGAATTTTTGTTGCAAAGTATAAAACAAATTGCTCTTTCAACTGATTACATGAGAGTACATGGTGACTTATTTTCCCATATATATCAGATTTAAGTTATTTATTCTCACCTCTCATTCCCAAAGCTGTTTAAATCACCATGGAGATGGTTTGTCTACAGTCATATTATCACAGTAACTAATCTCAACTGTCAAGCTTCTCTTGGTGGTACCTGTCTCTGGAATTTATTAAATTAAATCTGTATTTTTCTTTTACAAAAAAAAATGCGACCCCATGCCTAAAGAGTGGGGGTGTTTGAACTGATGCAGCATTTGAACAATTTGCTCTTCAGGGAGAAGCTCTGTTTGTGTCAAAGAGGATGGGTGAGGTTTATGGCAAGATTGTTTCCAAGCCTGTGCTACCCACTTCTGTACAGTTTTCTTCTCATTTTTCTGACATACAGGTATCCCTCAGCCAGCCTTCAGGTTTTGGGTTTTTCTAATAGAAAAAATTGTTTCATATGTAGATGTAGATTCATTGTGTTTATGGGAGAAGTTGAGTTCAAGATCTTTCTACATCACCATCTTGAACCACAACCCCTGAGATGTCAAAAAACTTGTCTTTCAAGATGATTTTTTTTTTATTAGTAGTAGTATTCCTAGTCCTTTCTCTCTAATGCCAAAGTCAGCCATCCCACCATTTTGGCTCTTTTGGCTTGGAATGTCTCATTCTGCTCTTGAAATTTCCACATAAAAGAATCCAGGTGTTTTTCTAATGCAATTTCAACCTTCTCTTTTTCCTTCTGCAAGTTTCTGGCCTGTTCAGCATAGTCAGGAAGTCTGACGTCTAATTTCTGTTTCAGTTCGTCCCTTCTCAAAAGCTGGGATGACAGGCCTGCTCTGAAGCCGCTTCCATAAGAAGCAAAGTCAGCTCCCTTTGAGGCAAATGAGTCCTCGCTCACTGACCATGACATTCTAGTTGCCTCTGATGTCCTTTGGGTGACAGTGGTCTTTTTTTGCAATTTTCTTTTTTGAAATCATTTTTGCTGTGTGGTTATCCTGCACTAATGACCAGCTCTTGAAGCACCCCAGTAGCCTGCTGGCCAACAATCAGGAATTCTGAGATGAGTTCCTAAAACATTCCAAGCCAGTATATCCCAGAAAACAGCATATACGCTTGTCTGAAGCCCTTGTCATTATGACTTCCACCCAGTGGACACCTCCAGATAGTCTATATTGGATGGCCAGTGGGTTTACACATGTGGTCCCACAGCACTGTATCGATTTGCATACTTTTAAAGACTACTGCCTGGGGGTCTGGTTTCCAGTCAGCTGAATCTAGGTGTTGATGTCCTCCATTCTGGGACACTGACAGGTATTGGCATATCCAAAACTACTGGGAGCTACTAAAAATGTAAGAGGTTGCTTAGACAAGTACAGGTTTGAGAGACAACCAAGAGTCAGGCAGGGTTGAATAATAAGGTTCACTTCTTACATGAGGCCACATCTTCAAGACTAGAAGAGGTAGCTGATTCATTTATTGTGTGGAATGCAACACAGAGAGTCAAGCAAAATGTAGAAACAAAGGAATATACCTTAAAAATGACAAAGATAAAACCTCAGGGGGAAAAAATGTAATGAAACAATTATATGTAATGGTCATAAAAATGACCATTAAACTGAGGAGAATGGGTACACACAGTGAGAAATTTAATGAAGAGATAGAAAATATAAGAAAGTACCAAACAAGTGACAGAGCTGAAGAATACAGTAACTACACTGAAGGGTTCAACAGCAGCCTAAATGAAGCAGAATAAAGAATTAGTCAAACTGAAGACAGGACAGTAGAACTCAGTCAAAACAGTAAAAAGAAAAAAAATAATTTAAAAAGTGAAGATACCTTAAAGCACTTTGAGGTCAACACCAAACAGACTAACATTGTCATTATAGGGCTCCCAGAATGAGAAGATAAGGGGGAATAGAAATCGTATTTGAAGAAATAATGGCTAAAAACTTCCCTAACTAGAGGAAGAAAACAGAATCCAGATCCAGAAAACCCAGAAAGTTCCAAATAAGATGAACTTAAGAGCTCTACAACAAGACATAAGATAATAAAAATATCAAAAATTAAAGACAAGGAGGGAATATTTATTACAAGTGACAAGAAACTAAAAGCTTGTTTTGTACAAGGAACTCCCCATAGGACTGTGAGCATATTTTCTAGCAGAAACTTTTCAGGCCAGAAGGGAGAGGCATGATATATTCAAAATCCTGAAAGAAACAAACCTTTCAATCAAGAATACTCTATCTGGTAGTTATCATTCAGAAGTGAAGGACAGATATTCATAGTTTTCTGAACAAGCAAAAGCTAATAGAATTTATCATCACTAAGCTGGCCTTATAAAAAATGTTAAAGGGACTTCTCTAAGCTTAAAAGAAAGAATGCAAATTAGTAACAAGAATACATATGAAAAGACACATCTCACTGGAAAGATGCATATATAATACAAGTAGTGAATTAATCACTTATAAAGCTAGTGTGAAAGTTAAAAGACAAAAATTACAAAAATACAGCTGATTATAACAATTGGTTAAGGAATAGTGAAGACAAAAGCATGTAATATGTAACATCAAAAAATAAAATGTAGAGGAGGAAGAGTAATAATTTTTGGCTTTACAAGGGGATATAACTTAAACTGTTATCAAGTTAAAATAGACTGTTACAGATACAAGTTGGTATGTGTAAGCCTCATGGTGACCACAGAGCAAAAACATAGTACATACACACACAAAATTTTAAAGGAATATTAGCATACCATTAAAGAAAAGAGAAAAACAATAGGAGGAGATGGGGAAGAGGACAATTAGCTTGAGGAAGATGAGGAGGAAGATGAAGTAGAAGGAAAAGAAAAACCATGTTTTGCATGTTTTTCTTTCAAATCCCATGATTGGAAAACCTGAGTGTCTAACTTTACCTCTGATCCAAATGCCATTTCTCCATGGATACCTGCTGCTGAGCTGTACTAAAAGGTGTCTCACCTCTGTTGAAAAAAATGCCATCTTGCCATGGACATGAGACACGGTAATATGTCTGATTAACGTTGCCAGTCCCACACTGCATCTGACAACATTTCATTCTACCTCAGCAATCTAGGAAGACACACATTCAAAGCTCCAATTTAATATTGCTCGAAAATATGTTCAAAACGAGGCCACTTTAGTGCCTTCATATTTTAAAGTCACCAAAAATCAGAGGCATTATTTTAACTGGATACGGAAGAATTTTATGTAGGAAGATAGGTAAAGACACGTAACGGCACCGTTTTCCCCACTGTATGCAATTTAAACACGTTTCCAGAATTAGCGCTCATAAATCTCTAAGTATCATTGACTCACTCATTCAACGAATAGTTATGGAGCATCTTCCAGGTGCTGGGAACTGGGCTTTATAAACATGATTAGAACACTGTTCTACCCTCAAATAGTTTCCTTTCTTTTGAAGAGATAGTCGAAAAGCATACGAATAAGCAGACTCTACTACTAGGGAGTGATAAACAGGTGAAAGAATTAAAGCATGTTAAAGGAATTTCAGTAAGTTGGCCAGAAAGTGTCTGTCTGAGGCAGTTACATTTGAGCAAGGGACAAAATGACCTAAGAGGAAGATGTTGGAGAGAGAACACAATGGAATGGGGTATGAGATGGGCATGTGTTCAAATAACTTCATGACGGTAAGTTGTACTTTTTTCAGGTAAGCATGTAAGACCTGAAGAGAACAAACATTTTGAAGGCAGTCTCTGATTTCTTATAAAATCCAGCTGTCTCAATTTAAGCAAAGACTTGGATACCCCTCTATATGTTCCTGATAAAAGTAAATGATAAGAGTTAGATTTATTTCAATTACTTTGAGGGCTACGTTTCTGGATATGCAAATTAATTTTTGTTTCTCTATATCTCATCTTCACCTCCATTTTGAATCGACATTTTACCTGATGGGAAAAAAAAAAACATAACATGCAATTCCAAGTCACTTAAATTATTTTTTAATTCAAGTAGGCTTACACAACATGACATGGAGCTTGGCAGGTAGAGGTAGAGGTAGGAAATGGAATCTGTTTTATTTTCTCATCTATTAAAGTTAAAAATCCTGCCAGGTCTTCTGATTTTATTTATTTATTTATTCATTTATTGCTGCACTGGAGACTGCTGAAGGATTTTGCCTTCTCACTTAAGTCGACAACCACATTGCCCATGGTATTTTTCCACTCTCTAACACTGTCATCACCATAAAATCCTTTGGATCCTCACCATTCTCAGTGACAAAGGGAAAGAGTGGTGCTTCCCATATTCCACGAGGGCATGTGCAGACCACAGATGCATCCCGAATCTCTTTTCGGAGAAGGACTTGGGGACCAGCTGCAGGGACTATGGTATGGTCAGTAGACAGCCTCTAGCTGTCGGCCCCTTCTTAGTCAGCCTCAGCTACAGTGAGCTGCCCTGCCTGAGGTCACACACCTCGTTGGGTGGCCCACACCCAATGACAGATCAAGATGTGGGGATAGAGGCCAAGCCATTTCAGGAAACCTGGGAAACCCTGAGTGGCAATTCTTGTTCTGAAACTTCCGGTGAGGTTGGCCAAGGCTATATCACAGTCCAAATTCTTCTTTTTGTACCGTTTCTTTCTGCCTTCCCTTCGAAAAAGTAAAACCCCTAATAAACATCTTGCTCTGCAAATTCTGTCTTAGCATCTGCTGCTGGAGAACCTTACTTGTGAAAGGAGTTACATCAGTTTAATGAGCCCACTACACACTCTTCTGCCCAGGTAGCTGTTAGAATTGTCCCAGTTCTATTTTCCCACACCATGGTTATCAGAGCGATGCACCATTCTGCTACCAAGCAACCAGGTAGAAGGTGAATCACAAGTCCACTCTAATCTCACAACTCCAAGCCCAGTGAGAGTTCTGACTTTTTACCATCCAGCTTAGAACTAATCATAGAATGGCAGGCAAGGCATGAGGTGAGGTTCCTTCTCAGTGAGCCAGCATTCTCCTGCATTGCTTTCTTCTCCAGCTCTCTTTCACTTCTGAACTGCAACTATTAAAACTGATTTAGCAAATTTTTCTCACACATATGGTCTGATCATGACTTTCTGTCTAAGTTTAAAAGTAAAAGTTTCTGCCTTTTTTCCTGTCCCAGGGACAACTTGCCTCCACTCCCCACTACCCCGCAGTCACCCAACCAAGGATGAATCATATATTTAGCAGCCTGGGCTTAGGAGAAGGAGGAAAGGTTGCAGAGTAAAATCAAATTAAAAATAAAACATACGTTTCAAATGAAATTTAACCCCCATCTTTTGAGGAGGCAGACACATGATTCACCTCTGTTCATGTGAGTTTTCTAATAACTGGAGCCAGAGGTGGGACAAAGATACTTTAGTACACAATGACTAAGCAGCAAGAAGTTCTGGAGCCTACTAATTGTCATCTATGCCCTTCCCTTGACCCCTCTACATAGAAAGCTCTTCTTCATGCAGAATGCAGAGAAAGGCCAAGATGATAGATTTAGGAAACCAAACAAAATCATTCCAGTCATATTCAAGCTCCGGAATCAGTAAGAATTGCTTTCATTCCTGCCTTCCTGAAGCTGATGTTTGGCTCTGCTTTGGACTCTGAAAAGTATCCCAAAATCCCTTTAGAATTTTTTTCCATAACCTGGCATAACTTGGGGTTCATTCTATGCAACCAAGTAATACACATTGCAAAAATACATTGGAACACTTGAATACTTTTTAATGACCTTTGGTTTATGAAATGCACCCACAATTTTCAAGGGTTTTCCCTACTCCACCACCACTACCACACACACACACACAGAGGCTTCTAAGGACAAGAAATTACTTGTTTTCTGAAAGACAACTTAATATACTTGCACACTCCCAACTCAAAAAACCATTTGAGCATCTTTATCCTGCATATTTGTATACACATTTAGAGCAAGATGTGCTTTATTGCTCTAGTGTTAGTGTCATATCTACTCCCTTAAGGGAGTCCAAACACTCCTGAAAAAAGAATTGTCATAGGAATGCACTGACTAATAAGAACATCCAGTAATTCCAAAAATCTCTGATTCTTATTGGTTCTATTTCCCAATCCTTGACATCTCTGAATTCTTTCCACACATTTTTCTGAGGAAGAATCTATCATTCTGGTGATTCTTTAGAGCATACGTTCTCCAGGGTCTGTATTTCAAATTTCACTTTGAAAACTTTCTCAGCTCCATGTGATTGAAATTGATGGACCTGAAAGATCATGGCTGCAAGAGAGGCCCAGAAGAACTGTAAATTTTGGCTCCTCTTCCTGTGTGCGTAATTCTTCAAAGAACTCAGTCCAACAAAACACAACTATTCACTCCATATGAATAACGAAAGCTCAAGAACAACATTTAAGGTGGAATGTTTTTACTAGAAGGGTGGAGCTATGTCACAACATAATAGATGCACCAACTGCTGCAGCTTATAACAACTCTGTACAGTCCCGTAGTGAAGTTGTGACAAAAATCACTCTTCTTTATGTATTTCAACTCCAAGGTCATAAACAAGCCCCCAAAACTAATCTAAAACCAGGTATCTACTGAAAAGCAAAAATATCTGACTGTGCTCAAATGCTTCATCTCTAAAAATACCCTCTACCTTCTTCTTGAATGAAGAGTTCACCAGCACTCAGCCTACTTTGAACCTCATCTTGTTCCCTTGGAAGCAACATAAACAGGTCTAGTTACCCAACTGATTTGCTGATATTCATATTAACTCTTATTTGTACCCACAAACAGATTCTAGTATTGGTATTCTTCTGCATTTCTGTCTCTATATCCCTTACACAAGGACATCTACTCTGGTTGTGCCATGGCCTTACCTGGAACCACCACACACTCTGAACTTTTTTTTCAACCTTATTTGTCATCCGATAATTCAATAGGTCCTGAGTGTGACATCCATGCCTGCAGAAAAAATTACCCTGAGAAACTACAAGGATTTTCCTAATCTTCATACTAACACACATGACAAAACAATAGGGGAGAGTATTAGTTAACTTAATTGCCTTTGCCCCAGTCTCATCATCGTGGACTTTTCTAACAAAATGGCCTATTTGATATCCTGTTTGAAAGCAGCCATCACAGTCAAATGTTCCTTATGTACTGTGAAGATCTGAATACACAGCCTGACAAGTAGATAATTAGGATTATAGGACATGGTCATTTTCTATTCGTAAAAGGCTCTCATAAATTAAAGTTTCCCCATAATATCACAATGCCTATAACTTCTATCCAGTACTAGGCATATAAATGACAGCTGTTGAAAATGATAATAAAAACCACAGCAATTCTAACTTGAAATATTCACCAAATATTTACTAATTGCTAACAGGAGTATCCAACCTTTTGGCTTCCCTGGGCCACATTGGAAATAAAAAGAATTGTCTTGGGCCATCCATAAAATACACTAACCCTAATGATAGCCGATGATCTAAAAAAAAGGTACATGCATAATTTTTGTGATGTTTTTAGAAAGTTTATGAATTTCTGTTGGGCCACATTCAAAGCTGTCCTGGGTGGCACGCAGCCCACGGGCCGCAGGTTGGACACGCTTGGCCTACAATATGGCATCATGTGAAGATGTAGAGACTCAATAGTGAAGAAATAATTTGGGGGTCAACTATTATGGCATTTAAAGAGTGGCAAAATGGTCAATAAATTATCAAGTACAGATGTTATTTTAGTGACATAATAGAGGAAATAGGAAGGAAAGGATGCTATAGGACCATGTAGTGGAAATGCATTGGCGGGGAGGTATTAAAGAGAAGCTGCCTGGGAGAAATGATGTTTAAATTGAATCCTGAAGAATTAAACAATCATCAACAAGAGATGGGAGATCATTTGTGTTTCAAGCAGAGGGATCAATGAGGTAAAAAAGGCTGGAGGTGAAAAACAAAATGACAACCTTGGAGTACTTAAGGAAATTCATTCTAGCTGCACAAAAAACAAATAATAATAACAAACAAGCAAACAAACAAAACCACATGAGAAGAATGGGAGAACTGGATGGGCACACAAGAGACAGCTAATGAAAGTCAGTAAGCAACATGCTAAGAAAATGAGAATTATCCCGCGAGCACTGGGAAAGCACCACCGTGTTGTTACGCAATAAGACTTGTTGGTGCAATAAGACTTGCGATTAGAAGGGAAGTAAGCACATGGACTGTGGCCACCACGGCCACGACACACCTCCTGCTTTGTGAATCCACTTCTCCTGCGCGTAGAGGTGGATGCATTTTTGCAACATGGTGAACTGGAAATTCTACAGGCCCTCAAACTACAAAACCCCTAAGCCCATTGGGTACATATGAGCAACGTTTTTTAAATAAAGTAAGTCAGGAGAAAGTAACAACATTTCACGTAAATTTGAAAAAACCAAGTGAAGAGTCATTCAAAGGAGAAGAGTGGACTGAAATCCAGAACGGTGAACATCAAGGTGGTAGTGCACAGAGGTGCAGGGTCTTGCTGCTATTTCCAAGAGCTTTATGGACATCCCCTTCCTTAAGCCCTTGCCCCTCCCCCAGAAAAGTAGAAGCCTCAAACAGGGCACCAGGTGAAATGGCAAGCTATGAAAAGGCACCCATTTCCGGCCAGAGAAAAGTGAAAAGGCATATAGGTTCCTCCGGTCTGGCTCATGACAGAGAAGAAAAGAAGTCTCTCCTAAGAATTTGTAACCACAGGTCTGACTTCAGTAAAGGAAGTTTGGTGTTTGAATTCCTACCAGTTGCTGGGGCCAACCCGCCAAAGCACAGAAATTGATACAAAATGCTGCCCAGACACGGGTAAATATTTAAGACTCTTGATAGAACTAACTGCAATAATTATTTTTAAAGGATACACCCTAACTCCAGGCAACAGAAAATTGCCTACAATGCAAATTTAGGAAGCACATAAGAAAACCATTCACTGAGAGCAAGAATCAGCAGATACTATAAATAGCACAAAACACTCCTAAGACTTCAGATAACAGAATGATCTTATGTAAAATACTAAGTGTATTTAAAAGAATATACAAAGATGGGAATGAATACCCTGAATAAAAAATATGTATATAAAATCCGCAAAGTCAAGCAGATTTGAAAAGAATCAAATAGAATTTTTATAAATTAAAATTTTAAGAAAGTAAAAATAGAAAATTAATTGATGCTAAAAACATGATTAGTGAATTGTTAAATAGTGCTGAGAAAATTAACAAGTAAACAATGACTATAAGAATAATGATTAAGTTAGAGGATATAAAATTAAGGGGAATTAAAAACATTTGATCACAGTAATACAGAAAATATGCTGAGAGTTATTAAAGAGAAAACATTCTAAGACAGCTGTGTTATTTGTAAAGAAAGCAAAAACTCTGATTTCTTTAAATTTTGTCAAATATGTATGTTAAAATTTTAAAGTTAACACCTAAAAGAAAATAGGTAATTTCTAAATGAATAAGGAAATTTAAAAAATAAGGTAAATTTTATCAATCCAATAAAATATATAAGAAGAAAAATGTAAGAATAGAAAAATAGCATAAAACAAATAAAAACTAACAGTAATCCCAATAAACATAATGTAATTTTTAAACACCTAAAACATATGAACCACAAATAATTGCAAGTAAAAGGATAGAAGAAAGATAGCAAGTACTAAAAGCAAATATTAATCAAAAGAAAACTGGCATAAGACAAAATAGAATTTATGGATAAAAAAATATGTAAGTATTATTAGGCATAAAGAGTGATTCAATAATAAGAGGAAATATTCATCAGGAAGATATTATAGCTATAAACTAAACATGCATATGCCTATATAAATCATTCTAATTGTCAGAACTTATAAACTAGTTCTTATTATTATGTACATTTTATAAATGGAGAAAGTTGGACACAAAGAGATAATATGCCCTAAATCACACATCTAGTACATGACAGACCTGGGATAGACTCATTCAAACCATGGTCACTCAAGATTCAAAAGTTCATAAAAAGTTGAAATAGAGTCAAAAGCTGTTTTTACAATTTACGACCAAAGCAGCAAATTCTCTGTGCATGTTTTAGATAAAAACTAGAAACAAATACATACTTCCTGGGTATCAAGCTACAAGCTGACCTAAGAGAATTAGTGAAGTCCTTCCTCTCAGCTCTTAGAACAATTATCTCTACTTCTCATCAGGCACTTTAATGTCATCACATGTAATTAGTCTGCCTAAATACATTACAAGGTCTTCCAGTTCAGTAGTCATGGCTTAGAATTATTTGTTGCACCCAGAGCACCTTATAGAGCATGTTACACACCAAACATGTATAAATATAAATCTACAAACCAGTGTCTGACAATCAATAACTGTTAGCTCCCTGAACCTCAGAATGAAGCAGTAAAAATGAGCTTAGGAGTCAGGCAGACAGGTTTAAATACCACCTCTGCTACTTCTTAGCTATGTGACACAGGTCAATTTTCTTCATTTCTTTGATACATGGTTATCTCATCAGGTAGCGGTGATACAGTAATATCCACCTTACTGCTATATGCATTAAGTGACAATAGTGCGTGAATAGACACTGACACAGAGTAGGCACTCAATAAATATTAGTTATGCTTTCCCTCCATTAGATGAATTATTTTATTTGGTTTTGATCCTAGAGTTGTCTATTTGTCAGGGTTCTGCAGAGAAACAGAACCAGTGGAGGCTGAGAAGTACCACCTGACCTGCAGAAGCTGGACCCAGGAAGACCAGTAATGCATGGAGTTCAAAGGCCTGGGAGCTGGAAAACAATAGTGTAGACCCCTGGTCTTAAGACCCAAGAACCAGGAGTAGCAAGGGCAGGAGAAAACGGATGTCCCAGCTAAAGCAGTCGGGCAGAGAAAGACTGAATTCAACCTTCCGCTGCCCTGGTATTTAATTCAGCCCCTCCTCAGATTGGTTGGTTGCCCACCCACACTGGGAAAGGCCATCTGTTTTATGCAATTCACCAATTCAAATGCTAACCTCTTCCGGAAACAACCTCACAGGCATACTCAGAAATATGCTTATCCAGCTATCTGGGCATTGCATGGCCCCATCATGTTGTCACATAAAATTAACCATCACAAGTTTATTACAGACATCAGATTCAGAGTCAAAAAAAGGACTGCTCTTGAATCTGAGTACAAAATGTAAAACATAGATCGCATTAACAGTGCAGTCTCAAACGTCAATAGTAGTCCATTAACACCAAAACAATTTCTGAAACACAATTGTAATGGAGAGGATCTAAATTCAAAATGGATGAAAATAATTATTGTGGCCACTACTTTTCAGCAAATTGAAGCTACTTAGACGGACAAAATTAAGCAGCTCAGACAAAAAACAAGTGCTTTTTAGAAATATTAGAGGAATATGATATTAGAGAATAACTCTAAAAGGTATATAGTACATTTCAAACAGATTAAAAGTATTTATCAGAAACTAACATATTTTGCCATGTACAATGTGCTCCCATGTATAATTTGCACCCACGTTTTTGGCCCTAACTACCAGGGAAAAATTTTTTTGTTTTAATTTTTTAACTTAAATTTTTATTTGTTTATATTTAGGTACCTGTTTTTTTGTATTACAAAGGAATTTTGGCATTTATTTTTTAACCTATCACGGTACAAGAAATTTTATATAACACTTTTAACTCATAAGCATAAATAAAAGAATTAAAAACACTTATATAGATACAGAATTAGTATTGCCCATGTATAATGTGCATCCTTATTTTTCCCTCACAAAATTGGACAAAAAAGTGCACATTACACATGCCTCCCTAGTGTGCTACAACCAGGAGCTGGGGGATTTTTGTGTGTACATATATTTTAATTAAGTATATTAGCAGATGATAAATGTAAAAGGAGTATAGCCCACATTTCAAATCCTACAAATAGCAACCTGCTTGAATAAAAAGGAAAAAAACGTGCATCTTGTCAATCTGGATTTCTCCAGGTTAGACGTCAGAACCACAGAATTTATCCTGAAAGAGTAAACTGTCCTTTAAATGAAAGAGTAGGGTCTTCAGGCACTGATCTTGCTGACTTCTGTTCATTTAGTCAGACCCAAAGCCCAAATCAATATCCAGGAAAGATCATCAACTGTCATGGAAAACAGAACTTCATCCACTTTATAAAATTTCTTATACTAGTGTTTGCATCTGATACATTTTTACCTCCAGCACCTGGTATCATATGTAGTAGGATTATTGTTTCACTGTATTAGTGAATGAGTCTAATTCAGTTAAAAATAAACCTCTATACTCACATCACTTGGAATTCAAGTCAAATACTGAAACTCATGTTTCAAAGAAGGACAAAATTCGTTGAACCCATCACACCAGTTGATTTATCAACCTGTCTAAACATTTTCTTTAGTGTCTGATCATTTTATTTTTCTCTGATTAATCACCAATTCCAATCTTCCCTCTTTAGATATACTTCCACTGAAGTATAAGAGAAAAATATTTACATGGAACTCCTAGCTCAGTGATACTTGAAAAGCTCTCTCTGAGCACCCAATAACAAGCCATTTTCTTGTTCACAACTTGCAGAGGTTGCTATGCAACCATATTGAGAGAAAAGGGAATTCCAAGCCACAGAATTTAGGCATGTGCATTAAGGTGTTAGAATAAAATTAATTGAATGTGTATATGTAGGCAAATACTGTATAAATTATCAGACAGTAATAAGCTGAACGTATAAAGCAGTTTTTCTGAGAGGGAAAAAAAAAAGAGCCAAAAGCAGCACATTTTCCAATTAGAGCTCACAAAATTCTTACAGTTAATTAGGCCAATCATTTAATTTGATCACTCAAACTGCAGTAGAGGCATAAGTCACACACACACACACACAAAAGTGGGTGGACAGTTAGCAACTAAACTGGGCAAGTAACAAATACCAGGATAATGCTCTTTTTTTTCTTTTCCCATTGCGAGTGGGAAGACTCTAAGACTATGTAAAACTAGAGCTTTGTACTAAACCTTGTGTGAGAGTCATTGTAATAAAATGCAATACAAGATAATCAGAACCTCACACTTTTATGCAAGCAAAAAGTAAAAATGCACTAGAAATATATGTGAAAAGAGCCCACGTGATTTGCAAAGACACAAGCAAAACAGAGGTGTTCGAATGGAAGTTGTTCTCTCCCACCAAAATAGTTTCAGCTTCAGGTGGCCTTTCTCTCTAAAAAACAAAACAAAACAAAACAAAACAAAAAACAAACCCAAAGCTTTATGCACTAAGAAGATGTTTTGAAGTCTTTCTCACTCAGGACGAAAGTAGCATGAATGAGATTGTTTCTCTAAAATCTGGTCGGGCAGTTGTACTACCTTTATCTAATACCCTTCACCTAAAGACCACCAGAAGCATACTTGTAGCTGAACAAGTTGAGTTTATTTACTCGCTGAAGAGAGAGAGAACACATGTGGGGAACTATGGGCCATCTCAGTAGAGGGTGTTAGAAAGGGTCTATTAGAGAATTTGGGTGCTTTTGAGGAGAACCTAAGACAGCAGGGGTTCACGACAGACGCTGTCAGAAAGCAGGGATAATTCCGTGGTTAGGTATCTCAATAAACCTTATCTATCTGGACAGCCGACAAGAGTGAAGCTAAGCTATAATTGGTCATGTCAAGAAAGGGTGTTTATTATTTTGTGGAAGGCACAGTGACCTTGTTTTTGTATATCCTTAAAAAGCTATGAAGTAGCCTTGCTTTCCTCACTGAGTCATGGTCTCAGGGTCACCTTGTCTGATGTTGGTATTTGATGACATGGTTTACGTCCAATGGAATCACTAGTGTAAGGACCAGGCCAGAACGCTAGGCTTCAAAACTCAGAAGCCTAGAGCACCATCAAAACAGTTCCCAGAAGTTCCCTGTTGGTGTAGTGGCTTAAGGCTTCGGTGTTGCTGCTGTCAGCGCTGCGGCCTGGGTTCGATTCCCAGTCAGGGAGCTACCCACATACCAAAAGGTAAAAAAAAAAAAAAAAAAAAAAAAAAAAAAAAAAAAAAAAAAAAAAAAAAGAAAGAAACAAAAAAAAACAGTTCCCAATGTCAAAACCTGATTTTTTTCTTCTTCCCCTCTGAATTTTGAGGAAATAATAAGGCTTTCACTTAATTGTGAAGTTAGAAAGTACACACAGACTAGGCTTGAGATCTCTTGGTACCATGTTGTATTTACTGTGAGAACCAATAGGTTTACTGCCACAGTCTAGGTGATCTTCCCTCATCTAGACTGTCATGGACCTGTTTTTTCTGCAAATTTACAGTCTTGTGTCAGCTCAGTGGCTAGGCTGCCAATAAATATAAGTGAGAAACACACCCCTAATGATTAAATTACTACAACACTTGACATTTATGTAGTCCTTCTTATTTGCAAGAGCTTTACATCATCTTGTCAGTTATTCATCACAAGAAGGAGATCACAGATGAACTAAAGAGATCAAATGGTTTCCAAAAGGCACGGAGTAGCAGAGTCAAAACATGAAGTCACCTTCTGAACTAAGAATCCACTCTTAATGTGTTCACCCTTAAATTTATATAAGTTAACATCAAACAGCATGGCTGAGAGAGCAGCTCTGGGACCAGCCTACCTCCATTTGTTCACCACTCGGCCACTTACTGCCTTTGTGACTTTGAGAAAGTTGTTTCACCTCTCTGTACCTCAGTTTTAACATCTATAATATAGAGTTTTTAATAGTACCTACCTCATAGGTTTGTTTTACAGATTAAACAAGTCATAACAAGAAAAGAATTTAGCACAGTGCAGACCCATTATTAGCATTTATTAAATGTTAGCTACTGTATTGGGCTGACTTGTGTCTCCCCGTCCCTAAATTCCTATGTTGAAGCCTTGATTCTCCAGTATATGACTATACTGCAGATACGGCCATTAAAAAATTAATTGGGTTAAAATGAGACTGTTAGAGTGGGTTCCAATTCCATCTGAATAGGTAGGTGCCTTCTAAGGAGAGAAAATTTGGACACACAGAAACATCAGCAATACATATGCCCAGAGGATAAAACACGTGAGGACACAGTGATAAGGCAGTCATCTGCAAGGCAAGGAGAGAGGCCTCGGAAAAGCCAAACCTGCCGACACCTTGAGCTTGGCCTTCCAGCCACCAGAACTTGAGAAAACAAATCTCCGTTGTTGAAGCCACCCATCCTGGGGCATTTCGTTGTAGCAGCCCTGTCAGCCATCACCAGCGTCAGAACAATCCCAACCAATTTCAGTTGTCATTTCTGAAAATGTGTCCATGAAGGTGTTAATGAGACAGCAAAAGGGAACACAAAATAACTTTTTCCACTTTTTAAAATAGTCGACTTCTCAGAGTTTTTAACTATTGATACTTTTTCAAGTTTCTCATACAGATCTTTCTGTCCTCACTAATACCACCTTATATACCACTGTATACAAAAGTACACATTTATGCCTTCATACATTTTAATTAGTATGTGATAAATTCCATACACAGTGAATACAGGGAGATCAAAGATGAATGAGATGATAATAAAGCCATAAATAAGTCTGTACCTAAGCTAGAAATGAGAGCCAGATGATAGCCAGTGACCAGGAAAATACTCCTTCCATTAGTGCTTTCATTTACAAGACCCAGTAAAGACATTTTTATAAGGGTCAAGAGAGCCTGTGCTAGAGGAGGTCCTCCAACAACCCCCCGGCCACATACCTTAGGACACTGCCAGCAGAGACCAGGATGCTTCCGTCTATGCTGAATGTAGATAATTAGTCCACGCACGTCATCAGGAATGTTCAACCAGTTCTGGCAACCAAAGGGTGCTTCCAATACTGGGATACCTGAGAACATCACTTCCAATGAAGCCTCTCAACCATGCAACCCTCAGTCACCTAAAACAAGGCCAGCTTCCCCACATGCCTGCAAATTTCTCTTTACCCCTTACTTGCCTTTGTTCTTCTTCCATGTCCCTTCTCTCATCAAGCTCCTGACTGTACTTCTAACGATTTCCACTGTATAGTCTAACACTTCTCTCCATTATCATTTAGAAAACAGAAGCAAATCTGAACTTGGAGTCAGAGGAATCAAGTTTGAGAACAGGTTCGTCTAACTAGTGACTATGTGAAAATGTCTAAACTAATTTCTCTCAGCTTATTATTCTGTAAAATGAGGAAGCATTGGCTGGGAAATAAATTAAAAAGAGAAATATACTGCATGAAAAAATATAAAAATAATAAATACTGTATAGAAAATATATATTAAATGTATTGCATTCAAAATATGAAAATGATGTGTAATATAAAATATATATTTAGAAAAATATAAATTGTATATATGGCATTTAAAAAGTCATTAATTTTGTATTTTCATTAGAATTTATAAATCATTAGAGATATAAATAAGTTTTAAAAAAAGAAGGGAAAACAGACTGGGGAATATTTTGTATTCTTTTCATCATAAGAGTAAGGGTAATAAGGATAAAGGTAGCTAAGACCACACAAAGAAACTGATCAAGTTGAGATAAATGTCTTCGCAAAATTGCAATGTATATATGCCTCTCCTGGTTGTCTTGACAAGCTACCAACCTCACTCCTATTTATGGTAATAACATTAAAATAAGAAAAAGCACAACTAAATGAGCAAGCATTAATTAGAGCCGCATAGGGTCTAATTGATGACAGAAATGGGGAGGAGTTTGAAAAAGATTGTATCACCAAGAAGCAATCAAAGTGTCCTTCAATAAGTGTTGGATAAAGACGAGGTGGTACATATACACAATGGAATATTACCCAGCCATGAGAAAAGATGAAATACTGTTATAACCACTGCAACGACATGGATGGGTATTGAAATTACCCTGCTCAGTGAAATAAGTCAGACAGAAAAAGTCGAGAACCATATGACTTCGCTCGTATGCGGGATATAAAAGCGAAAGCAACAAATGAATAACTCAAAGAAGCCAACAAAACTCGTAGACACAGACAACATTTCAGTGGTTACCAGAGGGTAAGGGGGAAAGGGAGATGTAAAAAAGGGAAGAGGGGTCAAATGTATGGTGATGGAAGATGAACTGACTCTGGGTGGTGAGCACACAATAAACTAGAGGGATGATGTGTTATAGAACTGTACACTTGAAACCCATATAATTTTTCTAACCAATGTAAGCCCAATAAATTTATAGTAAAACAAACAAACACTGATGTCATGATGGGGAGGAATATGACCCATGTATAAATGAACTACTTGAACCTGTGAACTTGACGAAGCATCTGGACCTATTCCTTCTCTCAATGAATCTACTCAAATCAATGTGTTGTAGTTAGGTTAGCTTTCTTTAATAAAGACAACTAACAACTCTCTTTATTAGAGAAACCTAACCTAACTAGAACACATCGGGTAGCTTCAAGAAGACAAAAATGTATTTCTCTCTCATCTGATAGTCTGAAGTGAACGGTCCAGCCCAAAGGCTGCACTGCTCCAAGAAGTTGTTCAAAAACCCAGGTTCCTTCCGTCACATTCTTCACCATCCTTAGTGCTTTGTCTTTCTCGTATGGTTTAAGTCTCGTATGCCCCATTACATGGTATCTGGCCAACAGGCAGGAGAGAGGATGGTGGCACATACCCAGGACTAGGTCCGTAAGAGGATACATCACTTCCATTCACGTATTTTTAGAGAAAATTTAGTCACGTTGGAAATAGAACTATTAATACCTGGGGGTGGGGTAGTGGGTATAGAGAATGGAATCAGCTTCATTATGAAGGGAACAAAAGCACACTAAGAAAAATTAAAAAGAAAGATAAGTGGCAATTAAAGATGTATAGCTATCTAAGGTAGATGTATAAAAACTTTCTCAGTGCTTTTCTCACTGATTAAAAATGGGTGTGATATGAAAATGTCTACCAATAGGTAATTTATACAAAAATATCTCAGCATTCCCTAAGAACAGAATAGAGCACATTTAATTCTCTAGGGCAAAATGTGTAATAATGTATAAATCATCAGCACATGTTATTTGGGATATTGAATTGATACAAATTTTGTAATTATTTTATCTTCTCTAATCATGTAAAAATGTAATTTAAAATTGTGCAAGTTACATGATTCCAAATCACTTTAAGTTACATTCTCATTTTACATATTGCAATAGCAATAATCCAAAAGAAAACTTTTCATCTAATAAATTCAGCTCAAGATTATATTTTTTTGTGGTTACCTAGGAAATAGTTGCCATAGCTATGGAAGACATAATGAGTTTAACAATATATTCATAATTGGTGCCACACTATAGCCTTAGATCAATATTTTAAATACTGTCATAAATAAATGTGTTAATCTTTGCATTATTTATTAATACCAAATATACCTATTTATTCCATATCTGTCAATATTTCAAGTGCCAAGTTATACTCTATTCTTTAAGATCAAGAATTTCATAAAATTTCATAATTATGTTTATGTATATGTATTGATCTTAAAGATGTTAACAGATATAAAAAAGAAATGTCAAATATGGCATCAGGTGGATGTTATAATTATTGGGGTGATCGCTTCATAAAGTATATAAATGTCTAATCAGTATGTTGTACATCCGAAACTAATCTAATAGTGTATGTCAACTATAATTTTAAAAATAAATTTAAAAATAAAATGTGAGGCATATATTTATACTATGAATATATACAGAACCTATACACCCCAATGATTCTTAACATGACATTTATTTCTAGTTATTAGTTCAACTGTCATAATTATTTATCCAAAAATTCTCTAAGAAAACCAAAAAAAAAAAAAAAGACTTTAATTTACATGTCTAATTCCTAGATCTTTAATTATTGGGTTATAGTTCATTCTGAAGTATTGAAAAGTTTTGATTGGTGTGACACAGGGCATAAATGATTTCCTCTTTTAAGCCGTTTAGTAATTTTAAATCAAGAAGTATCATTGCATAGCGGAGTAAGCAAGAGCCCAATGACGGACTTGTAATCAATTCCATATCTGACACTAGCTATGTGATTTTGAGAAAATTACCTGAAGCTCAGAGCCTCTGTTTTCTCATCTGTATAGGACTTCCACAGAATCATTTTCAGTATCAAATGAGATCATATACGTGGAAAAAATCTAATAATAACAGTACATATAAGCACAGAGCAATTACTATAACTTAACTACCAATTAATTTTTTTCTCTACTGGTCTAATCACAGATGCAAAAATGTAAATTGGATAATATGTCAAACAAACATTTTATACTATAATCTATATTCATATATTTAGCTGTTGGCATCTAAGGTAGAAACTTCTGCATTAGCAAAATTCATCCAACTTTTTTACCAAAGTACAATATTCATGAAGAGTTTAGTACTGCCTGTAGTTTACACTGTAA
This sequence comes from Lyroderma lyra, assembly GCA_004026885.1. Classification (NCBI taxonomy): domain Eukaryota; kingdom Metazoa; phylum Chordata; class Mammalia; order Chiroptera; family Megadermatidae; genus Lyroderma; species Lyroderma lyra. The sequence goes on along the minus strand of PVJL010009974.1, from coordinate 5,473 downwards.
CAATAGAATCTGAAGCCTTCACCAACTCCCTCAACTATACTTCAGATTTCTCATGTGTAAGAGAAAAAACAAATGTAGCCCAAAAAACGCTATGCACAGAGTCTTTAAAAAAACAATCCCGTGTAGGGATAAAATGTAAGCACACACACACACGCACGCACGCACACACACACCCCTTTGCGTTGCTTCTCTTTTTTCAAACTCAATTCCCTTTTCCTTAACCTTGGCCTCAAACAAGACTTTCCTCCCTGCTATTGCTGTAAAACTGCTCCTGTCAACACATCACCACTGATTTCCACGTTACCATTTCCAACACCCAGTCCTCACCTTACTTGACCTCTCGGCAGCATTTGATGCCATGGATGTACTTCTCATTCTTTTTTCTTCCTTTTTTTAAATATTCGGTTCTCCAGGACACCACATCTGCTGGGGTTCTTCCTGTGACTGTTCCTTCTCTGTCTCCTTTGCCATCTCCGCCTCTTTCTCTCCCTTTGAATTGCAGGCTGCCTTGGGGCTGTCAGAGGCACACTTCTCCATTTACACTCACTTCCATATGTGATCTCCTCCAATCTCTTTGCCATAAATTTCATCTATACTCTAATGACCTCCAAGTTTAACTTCCACGCTGCTTCTCTGAGCTTTGTGACACCCTTCTTAAACTAAGTCTTTACATGTCAGGAGGACTCTAATACACACCTTAAACTTGCATCCCAAACAACTCTTCATCTCCCCACCGGAAACATAAACCTGGTCCTTCCCCATTCTCCCCCTCCATTCACACATTTTCTCAAGCCACAAACCCAGAAGTCATCCTTGATGTCTCTTTTTTCTCATCTCCCATATTCAATTCATCGGAAAGCCAAGGTTGGAATATATGTGTATATCTGAATCCTACTTCTTTTAACACCTACCACCACTAACGCCATAGTGCAAACCACGATCCTCCAATGTGACTTCCATAAAAATGGACATCAGGTTATGGTACTCCCCCCCCATTCTAAACCTCACATGATGCTCAGAAAATATCCTAAGCATGGCCTTTGTGTTCCTGTCCCACCTTGACAATCTCATCTCCTACATCTTTCTGCTAACTTTCCTCACTTCAGCCACACTGGCTTGTCCCCATGTCAGGACCATCTCACTTCCTATTCCCTCTCCTGGAATATCCTTACTCCAGATCATCCAATGCATTAAGGCTACCTTCCAGTCTCTCCTTAATTATTATCTTATCAATGGCCTCCTTCTCCATTCTATTTTAAATAAACTTTCTACATCACTTTCTCTTCTTATCCTGTTTTTATCTACAAAAATGTGGAAAAAGAGATGCTCCTCTCAGACTTCCTTTTTGTGGCTGAGAAGTGAGGGGCGGGGTTAAGTAAGAGCCCTCAGCCATTAACTCCTTCAGGACCTGCCTCTGCTTTCAGTACAGGTGATGCTCTTCTTTGTGTTCCCTCAACCAATGGCTAGGACCCGGCCATTGCTAACAAGAATTCTTTGCTCTGGAGAGCTTCATTGGAAAGGGTAGATGTATTGTCAGGCACAGCATCATGGCTGTCTGCCCAGTCCCACTTTCTCCATTTTCCTTTTGCTGGTGTTGGTGCCCAATAAACCTTTTCACTCCCTTGTCCATTTCAATGTCTACATTCTAGAGCAGCGGTTCTCAACCTGTGAGTCACGATCCCTTTGGGGGTCGAATGACCCTTTCACAGGGTCACCTAAGACCATCAGAAAACACATATCAGAAATTTACATGACGATTCATAACAGGAGCAACACGACAGTAATGAAATAGCAACGAAAATAATTTTATGGGGGTCACCACACCATGAGGAACTGTGTTAAAGGGCCGCGGCATTAGGAAGGTTGAGAACCACTGTTCTAGAGGATCCAAGAGACACAGAAAACTGTATTACATATTTGATTATTGTATCTCTCCCTCAGTAGAATGTAAGTTCTACTAAAAAAGTGAGTTTGTCTTCTCAACTGTTGTATTTCAATGCCCAAGAAAGAACTGAGGATATAGTAGTTACCCAACAATTATTACGACTAAATAATGAATTTGAGTAAGTGAATTACCTAATGCATAAGCAGCATTCTAACACCATTAAAAAAATATAAATTGAAAAAGGGGAAAATATCAATCTACAATTTTGTGATCCCAATAAATCATCTTTAAATTACTCCTTTTACTTTAGCTACATCCTTACAAAATTATTTAGTTATATAGTTTTAATCACAGCATTGCAAATAGCATTTTTCTTCTATTGTTTAATTTGGACTTAACATAAAAAAATTTTAGGATACCCTAGAGTGTCCATATTATACATTTCTAATGGAGTTTATGTTTTATTAGATAGATATACAACAATTTACTAAACTGTTGAGGTTTTTTCAAATAAAAATTTTCAGTATTGGAAGTAACAGCACAGCAAATCATCTTTGAATGTCTAAATTTTTTAGCAGGGAATGGAGCTAAATTAGGGTCATTTTAGGAATATTAGGTTGAAAATAGGAAGATCTGATTTTATTCTGTAAACTCGGTTTGTTGCACTTTGCCAAAAACAATGAGATGAATGTGAGAAGACTCTCATTTTAGATGGATTTGGCAGGAAGAATTTTGCACGACCTCTAGAATTTTCTTTGAATTGTCTTTGCATGACCTCTAGAATTGTTTTCTTAATGGACATGCATACTTAGAATTATGTTCTCACACTCTGTGCATACACGCTATAGATGCTAATAAGACCTTGTAAATAGATGATGCAAGGTTCGCACCAAGTCAATTTGACATGCCCGGTCATCAAATCACAGGTGCTTAACTTTAATAGCAAGAGACTGTCTCAGTTTAATAATCAAATAATAGTTTCAGAAAATTGGTAATGAAAAAATTTATATTTTATCATATTTTGGTAAAAGGTGAGTAAAATGTGATTTGATCAGGTATAATCTAATGATTCCTGATACCTACAAATAGGAGCTTCTTGACATATAGGTGACAGAGTGAAAGCACTGAAGAGCCTTGAGTATCTGCCATTGACTATAAGATTAATCACTGGAATTATTAAATATTGTTTCATAAAAGCCCTTAAATATTCACTTGCTCCAGTGCTCCAATGAATTCCTTGACCTACTTGCAACACCTTCATAAGGACTTTAGGCTTAACCTGAAGTACAACTGAAATTATTACATTAACATAATTCCATTATGAGGATAAATCACATACTTCACTGTGTTTAGGTAGGTTACACTAAGTCGTGGTAATAAATTCCAAAAGTTCTGGGGCTTACCAGACTATAGAGTTTTTCTAGCTCCTGAATCAGTGTCGCTCTCCTCCACACAATCATTCAGGACCAAGTTTTGTTCTGTCTTCCAGCTTCATCATTCACATCTGTTGCTGGAAGCAGCCAGAACAAGAGGAGAGACAGCATGGAAGAGATTGACCCGCTATTATAAAAGCCCCAGACAAGAATGATACATATTATTTCCATTCACATATTTAGTCACATAAATATGCTTTAACCACAAGAGAGGTTGGGACATATAGTCTAAACATGTTCATTACTACAAGCATATTAATGTAAAAAGAATAATTTGGGAAGAAAGTTAAATTAGTCCATAGTGTGCCCAACAATTTTCAACTTTAGAACAGAATTTTAAAATCTTAGTATGGCTGACAAAATGCTAACGAGATGACTTCTTGACTTCCTCTCCTCACCCGTCTTGGCACCCGAGCCACATAATCCTTTCTTCTGTTCTTAGAACGTTCCCATTTACATTTTCAGTTTTTTTCTTTGGGGAATTTTTAAATTTTCTACAGTACTGGAGGCTTCTCACTCTTTGGAGTTCATTCATTTCGTTCATTCTCAACTCAAAAATCTCAGTGAACTCTTCTTTCAGTGTGGATCTATGGTAATATCTTCCATGGACTGACTTGATCTCATCAACATATTTAATTCCTCTTTAGCATTTACTACAATCTGAAATTTTTTCTTTATCTCCATAAGGAGGTAAACTCTAAAAGGAAAAGTCCTTATCTGCCTTGTTGAGTACCATTTGTGCAGGGTATAAAATGGTGCCCGGAATACACTAGGCACTGAATAATGAATGAATAAACAAGTAAATGAGTGAATGAATGAGTGTTTTGACATCTGTGTAACAAACCAACTAAGAATTTAGTGGCTTTGTTAAAACAGCAAAAATGTGTCGTTTCTCATGACTCTGGATTAGGACTTCAGGCAATGAATGCTTGGTTGAATATTTTGTTGTTGCTGTTGTTTGTTTTGTTTTGTTTTCATTGTTAAAGTTATTGAGGTGACATTGGTTAGCAAAAGTTACAAAGATTCCAGATGTACAATTCTACAGTGCATTGTCTGTGTGTTGTGTTATGTGAACTTTTTCTTTTTCTTTTTTTAATTTTTTTGCCCTAGATAAGATTGGATAGTTTCTCTCACAGACAGTGGTTGACTGGGAGTTCAGCTAAAGTGGCTTCGCATCCTTTGGAATGTCTCTCCACATGGCCTCCAGTCATTCAGCTGTCTGCCTTGGACTTCCTTACATCATGTCCGCTGAGACCCACAAAAAAGGACCTGGAAGCTGCAGTATTCCTTAAGGTTGAGTGTGGAAATCCCAGGACGTCATTTCCACTGCATCTTACGGGTGTAAGTCACAGTCCAGCACCCATTCGAGAAGAGAGAAAACAGACCTCGTGTAATGGCATGTGTCACTGCACAATGAAGGGAGGCATTCCTGGTAGCTGCATTTGGGAACCAGGTACGATATACCCTGGTATGCCAGGGTAATGACAGCATAAACGGTAAGAAAAAGAATTTAATAAAACAATTCAGATATTGCCAAATTGTTTACAAACAGGCTGTGATAATACTATTTTGGCATCTACCACAATTTGATCAGCCTCCCTCCCTTGGGTGGATCATACTGTGATGCTTGTAATTTGATGAAAAGGAAATTTCAAGTGGGAGGACCAAATCTAAATCAAAGGACATCACCTGCCTTTCAGTTCCAACTGGGAGGAATGTATCTAAGCTGTCTGCGTATGACCCGCGCTGATCTCAGATTTCTGACTAAAGGTGGGGGCCTCCAGCTCCAGCGATATGAGGACCCCAATGAGGAAAATGGAGAGGAGGTGCTTGATCCTTTATGGTGTTCCCTAGGCAGAGACTGATGCTACTGACAAAACCCCAGGCTCATTCCTTTTAGGCCTTCAGCAAAATCTCTCTAGACAAGCCCAGCTAAAAGATACATTCTCTTCTGTCTCATAAGTGAGGTAGGTGAACAATTGTCCTGAACGATGGAAACTCCAGAACGGGCTCCAGGTTTGTTATTCACTCTACTAACGGGAAAGATTAAGACATACCAAAGATCTCAATGTCATACTTGTTAAATTCCACTGGGAGGATTTTTTAAAATTAGCAGTGTCTACATCCCACCCCCAGAGAGTTTCACCTACTGATT